>JAFCMP010000225.1:0-48519 GCA_017506865.1 Tribonema minus
GCGCAAAAAGAAGGCGATCCCAATGCTGAGGACGGCGCACAGCGTGCACTCGCATCATGTTGTTGACGACGTCGTTGCCGCGCTCGACGATGGAGTTGACTTGGGGGCGGTATGGCGTAGTTGTAGTTTGATCTATGCCGAGCAGATCACACAATTCGCGAATGACGTCGCTGATGAACTCCGTGCCTTGGTCAGAGTGCAGGTAGCGTGGCACGCCGAAGTATGTCACCCAATGGTCGACTATCTGCTGAGCGACAAAGCGCGGGGTCTTGCCTGGGATCCCCACGTTGATGCGAAAGCGGGTTGCAGGGTCAACCAGGGCGCACACGTATAGGTTGCCGTCCGCCGAAGGTTGAAACGGGCCCATGAGGTCTGCGTGTAAACGTTGGCGTGGCTCCAGCGTGGTGCGCATGGTGCCGGGCGGTAGCTGCGCCTTGCGATGCGGGGTCTTGGTATGCTGGCAGGTAACGCATGTGTCGCACCAGTGAAGCACGTCGGCGCGCTGCGTAGGCCAGTAGTACTTGGCGCGCACGCGGCGCAAAGTGATTTCAGCGCCCATGTGGCCACCAGACACGTGGTCGTCGTGGCAAGCCATAAGCACTGCAGACACCAAAGGCTGCGGTACGAAAAGGGTGAGGCGCTCCCGGTCGTTGCTGTAGACTGGCGACACGTCAACGTTGACGCGGAAGAGGATGCCGCAACGGTTGCTGTTGAGGCGGTAGTCTGCTGTCGGTGGCGCGTCGCTAGCAGTAGCGTCACCAGATGAAGTTTGCTGAGCAGTAGGAGCGCCAGGCCGAGCAGTACAGTCGCTGAGCGCCGTCTGCTGAGCAGGCGCGCCGGGCTGAGCATTTTTTTTTTTGAGAGTGGTGCTGTAGCGAGTTGAGAGTGCTGCTGCCGCTGGCTGCGGAGAAGCCTTGATTGCATAGCTTGCCTGGTGCGCAACGCTTCCTGCTGCAGCCGCTGCACCTCCTGTGCCCCTCTGTGCCAGAGAGCTTAAATGCAGGAGATGCACTGAACCAGCGGCTTCTGTGTGTCCCTCTGCTCGCTACGCTGCCTGCCTGTGGCGCTGCAGAATGCGCTGCTGCTTGTGGCACCCCTGATTGCACTAACTGCTGCTGCTCGCTTCTGCCCCAAAGTGTGTCTCATGCAAGAGGTGTGGGGCCATCACTGAAGAATATTCTGTAACTTTCTTGCTGCGCATGCGTTGCGCTTGGATTCCATGCGCTACCCATGGCGCTGAGCTGCTGGAGGGCAAATGTTATCCCTTTGACTACGCATTCCCTTGCAGCAGGGAGATGACAGTGCACACAAATGCTCTTCTCGCTGTACACATTCTCACTGCCTGCAAAGCCTCGATGGCGTGCGTATCAAGCACAAAGGAAGCAACACGCAAAGCAGGGTCTCCCGCTTCGTGTTCGACAAGCCGACGACACCCAACACATGCCTTGTGGTAGTGGTTGCATGTTGCCGGTTGAGGTACATCGGCGCCTCTGACTCCGCTGAATGCTCTATGACCAGTGTGTAGGCAGGGTAGAGTGCGGCTACAAACAACAGTGCTGCTGCGCCATGTGCGACTGCTCGAACGGATCTTGATGAACTGGCAAGACGTCGCGAGGCATCGTTGTATACAACGCGAACAGCAGCCAAATGGCATTGCAACAGCGACACCGAGAGCCGCTCGGGCACGACCAGGCGCTCACGGCAACAGACAGGCACAAAAGACACGTCGCTGCCGCTGGCTTGAACGCATGCACTGTCAACTTCGTCTCGCAGAGCCCTCACACATCTTTGTGGGGGGGGGCATGTGCAGGTCACAAGGTATGCGGAGTCTGGCCGGTGGTTGAATGAACATGATAAACTACCTACCACTGTTGCCGCTGTGCTAACTCCCCACCGGGGCTACGTATCTCATAGTGCCATAGCTTTTTGCTCTCGCAGCAGTGTTGTGCTCAGCAGCAGGCTTTGCGCTCAGCAGAAATGGCACTCAAATTCTTACTGCGCAGCTCAGACTGGGATTCTGAGGGTGGTGGCATGCGACCAAGGACACGAATGCCACTGTGACTGCATTTGGTGGGGCCCAGCACATGCAAGCGGCATGTGAAGTGCTCGGAGGCGGCAATGTGATTGCAGTAGTCAACGAGAACGTGGCGGGCGCATCAACAACAGCACGACCTCGAGGCAAGACGGCAACGAGCGATGGGTGGTGCTTGCATGCATTGATGTACATGTGTCCCGCGAGGCACACACCTCAGTGCCAGTGATGCCAAACCTCAAGTCATTGTTGAACTTTTGGCCAGATGAGATACCCAACTTCCTGTCTTGCGTACCACGCAATGATGGCAGCAGCACTCTCACACAGCAGCAACAGCAGCAAACACCAGCAACAGCAGCAAACCGCAGCACACGAACAGCAGCAGCATGGCCAAGGTCATGCGGAAGCAGCTCATCCAGGTCCTCGTAAGGGTGCAGGAGAACCATACTGCGGAGGATGTTGTGGATGCAGCACTGCCCTGCATATGGCATGGCTGGTCCACCCGGTGCTCAAGCTGTTGAGGCTGGTCAAATCCCTGACAATACAAGCCTCTGGCTGTGCGTCCAGCTGTGCAATGCCATGCGCACAGACACTTTGCAGACCAAGATTTCGGCTGAGTTGAGAGGGGTGGCGACTTGTGTGCCAGGAAGCTGGAAGTTTGGTAAGGACATGAAGTGGCCTGTGGAGCCAGTGGCGAAACGAGGGCAGCGAGTGAAGCCTGGGCCCGTGGTCACCATGCGCACACCGGAGATGCTGCTAGACGCCGGACGGGATGGGGAGGCGGAGGACGATGCGCTATTCGATGTGGACAAGTGGAGCAGGGCGGAGCTCACTGGTGTCATCAAGCACTTGTACTGCAGACGATGTTGTGGATGCAGCATATGGCATGGCTGGTCCACCCGGTGTTCAAGCTGTTGAGGCTGGTCAAATCCCTGACAACACAAACCTCTGGCTGTGCGTCGAGCTGTGCAATGCCATGCGCACAGACACTTTGTAGACCAAGAGTTTCGGCTGAGTTAAGAGGGGTAACGACTTGTGTGCCGGGAAGCTGGAAGATTGGTAAGGACATCAAGTGGCCTGTGGAGCCAGTGGCGAAACGAGGGCAGCGAGTGAAGCCTGGGCCTGTGGTCACCGTGGGCACACCGGAGATGCTGCTAGACGCCGGACGGGATGGGGAGGCGGAGGACGATGCGCTATTCGATGTGGACAAGTGGAGCAGGGCGGAGCTCACTGGTGTGATCAAGCACTTGTATGCGGAGAAGCAGCGCGGTGCTGCCGATTTTGCAGCTTGCAAGCTACGCCATTCTTCAGAAGAATTGGCGGCGGCATGCCCTGCTGCCGTAAGATTACGTTGATGCAGCAGGCAGGAGAGGACACAGGCGCCGCTGCACCGCCTCAGAGACACAATTCACACTGCGTTGTCCCCCGTACATGTCGTCTCTCCACTGCATGATTCTCTGGTGCGCGATGTGCGCGCGCGTGATGCAATCAACCGTGTACCGTTCGGGTGCTCGATATGAAATGTGTGAGGATGTGTCTCAGTAATGTCGGGTGCTTGATGTGTGCCCGCGAAATGCAATCAGCAGTGTACCGTTCGCACCGTTTACATTGGGCATTGAATGCAACCAAACCTTGCTGCTGCTATCTTCCCAACGACATCCGTGTGTGCTTGCTGCCTGTTTTGCCCGCAATGCAAACAGCAGCAGCCTTCTGCAGTAGCATGCAATGCAAGCAGTAGTGCCCGAGGGCGACACAACGTGCAGTGACAAGAACTTCAAGTTGATCAAGCAGTTCCATTGGCATCGAGGCCTCGTTGCATGCAGGCGTTCTTCATGAACGTGCGCAGTCTCGACCTTGGCCCGCGACCACCCACACCCGCACCCGGCGGGGCGTGCCGTGAGCCTGACCGGTCCGTGACGTTGAACTCCTGGCAAGCGAGGACCGAAGGTGCGATGGCTTGTGCACTACTGCAACTGCAACTTCACATGTTGAAGTGCAAGAACAACACATCGCGGTGGACGAAAGTGCGAGGCTTGTGCGCTACTGCGACCGAAACTTCATGTGTCAGAGTGCAAGAACAACACCTCGCGGTGGACGAAGGTACGAGGCTTGTGCACCTCTGCAACTGAAACTTCATGTGTCAGATTGCAAGAACAACTCCTCGTGGTGGACGAAGGTACGAGGCTTGTGCACCACTGCAACTAAAACTTCATGTGTCAGATTGCAAGAACAACACCTCGCGGTGAACGAAGGTGCGGGGGCTTGTGCACCACTTCGACTGAAACTTCATGGGTTAGGGTGCACAAACAAAAGTTGAAGCATCACCTGTAATACTGCACTGCATTGCCATGAACAGTAGCACCCTCGACCTGCAGCAGTATTCGTGTGCACGCAATGAGTGACACAACGTACAAGGACATCACGAGATCAAATGCTTCCATTGCCATCGAGGCCCCGTTGCATGCAATGTGAACAACAGCCAAACGACATTGCAACAGCGATACTGAGAGCTGCTGGGGCGACGAGGCGATCACGGTAACAGACAACCACAAAAGACGCGTCACTGCCGCTGGCTTGAACACATGCATTGTCAACCCCGTCTAACAGTCGCCGTAGTCAGAGAGCCTGTCGCCGTAGTCAGAGAGCCTGGACTCATCAAAATCTACCAGGCTCAAAATGTATTCCATGACTAAGCTGACCATGGCCTGATGATCACAAGTCTTTCCCTTTGACACCTCAGCCCAAAACTCTTTCTCGTGTCCTATGTATTCAGCACCCTCTTCAAACAATTTAACCTTCCACTCCACCATTGTCTCATAGGACAAGTGGGGTGCAAAACGCATCCATGTCGTCATGAACTGATTGTCAGCTGTTGCAGTCGAAAGCTGACTTTCAAGCTGCTTCTTATCTTTGCTGAGGCGCTCAACGACGCTGCGAAGCTCGTCAGCGCTCTAACCATCAAGCCCGCCTCCGTTTGCCTCCGCCTCCAGCAGCTTGTCCACCTTCCGCTTGATGACCCTAGGCCCCGATCGCACCCGCTCGCCTCTGCTCGCCACCTCACCTCGTTGCCCCATGACAATGTCCAGCCGCTCGCCTCATCCACCACTCTCAGAACGGCCCGAACGTTGGTCATGAGGGTGTCTGTCCGCACAGGTTTGAGAATCTGCAAGCACAACCAGTACGAGTCGGTCCCATTGTCTCCCAGCTCCACAGCCCTGACGTCCCGCAGGTCATCGTACAGTTTGTCTGCTATGTCGTCCGCTGTCCGCCCCTCATATGCCCGAACAGATGCACCGAGCAGCTCCTTGCGGAGGCCATCGGCCATCTCTCACTCTGATACTGCTCTTAAATGAGTGTGTGTCAAGGCAACACACCTGCGGCAGAGCAACATCATGGGGACTCATGGTGAGACGACAACACCGCACTTGTCAAGGACATCCAGCTCGCAGTTGGCGCTGATACTACTCTTTTTCGGACTGCCAACGTGCAGTAGCCACTGCGACGGCAGTAGCACCTTATCAGACTGAAACAGCCACAGATGACGCATGGACGCTGTGCTTGTGCTCACCAGGTGGGGCTGCTGCTGACCTGCAGCAGCTGGTGTGGCGCTGGTGCTGCTGGTGTGAGCTGCAGTACTGTTGTATTACTGCGCTGCTGCTGCCTATGCTGCTGCTGCTGCGCTGCTGCTGGCTGCTGCGCTGCTGTGGTAGCGCTGGTGTTATGCGCTGTTGTTTGGGTGCACTGCTGCTGCTGCTGCTAATCCTGCGCTGTTGTGGGCCGTTGCGTTGCTGGTGCGCTTTGGCGTGTCTGCTGCTTGTGCTACTGCCATCTGCTGCTGTAATTCCTTTTTTCAGGAAATACCACAGGCAGGCACAAGCTGTTGTGCTGCAGGGGTGAAGCAATCAACGGAATCCGTTCGTTCTTTGCGTTACCGATTCCGCTGGGGTACCCGGGCTCATTTACTGACAAGGGCAGCAGCAGACTTTACGAGAGGAGCTTAGAGGTGCATGGAGCAGACCAAGGCGTGAAAGCACTGACGCTGTTGAAAGGGAGCACTGGAGGGTGTGGTGTGCAGGTGAGCCTGGCTGCACCTGCAGACAACTGCAACTGTCAACGGCTTGTGAGTTGAGGCCAACCCAGATTGCGCAGCTGCGCACAAGCAGCAGGGCTTGCCGGCGCTACCTTGACATCATTAACGATGGCGCTACACAATAGCAGCGGCGCGAGCACCAGCAGCATGCTCCAGCAGCAGCAGTGCAAGAGAGGTGTTCAACAGTGGCAGTTGCTGGTGTGCTGCTGCTGCTGCGCTATCGCTGTTCTTGATGGCAATGGGATTGGCTGTCCAAAAGGACGAGTAGCGTTGAACTTCGCTTTTGATGACTGCTTCAGCAAGAATGCTTTGCTACCGATTAAGGATGTTCATCGGCGCTCGCACTCACTCGGTATCGTATACACCAGTCACAGAGGCTGAAGTGCTAGGCTCAGCTTCATCAACCTCCAAACACATTCTGCAGGTGCCAGCAGCATGGACAAACCCAAGCGCACCAGGGTTCGGACACACCTCGCACCCCCCGCCGACGATAGACAAGGCCGCAAGTTTAACGCAAGATTAGTGCTAACTCCAGCGGACACGAGTTTCAAAGTGAGATGAGGGGCCTTCGCTAACTCCCTGCTCGAGTTCGAACCGAGGACTGGCGAGCGACACATCAAGTGGGTCGGATGGGTACAAGTCAGAGGCGTCGACGGCGGCCTCGAATTCGTGCAGACATTGTTTCTTGTGCAGTCACAACGTGTTGTGCAGGCCTCGACCCTTCGGCGTAAATCCATCGCACCACTCAAGGAGAGATTTGCCATCGAGCACAGTATAGAGATATTGACGGGCAAGAAAGGGTGGCCTGACTTGAGCACCATTCCGCTCGAGGACGTGTTCAAATCCACGCCTGCTGAGGGAGGCCGAGCAAAGCGCCGTAAAGATAGAAGATGTAGTAATCTTCCGCTTTCTGGTCTTCCAGAGCGTATCAGCAATGGTCATCATGTGGAAAAGCTTCCGGTCAACTTTCTACAGCGCTAAGTTTGTGCCGCTGAACAGGTCAGGGAGACGACATGTAGGCAACTTTCAGGACTCAATCTAACTTCATCTGGCTGCGAAACGCTTGTCATGCTGACGGTATAATAATAATTGCAACAGACCTGCTCAATGTAAAGGGTTGATGTTCACCTGTGCTGGTGGCAGTATCTGCTTGCACGTCACGCGCTTCATGGTCGCCTCCATCATGCCGCCGCTGCGTTTCGGCACGCTGCCGTCGCTGCGTTCCGTGACGTTGCCGTCCTGCTGTCTGCGCTTAAAGACCTTGCCGTTGGTCCAGGACTCCGCAGTGCTGCGGTCTTGTGTCAGCGCCAGCTTTGAGGTTGAGGTGATGAAGGCGTGGGTCTCCATGATGGCATCAAACACAATGCTCGCTCGCTGTAAGACGAACCTCGCCCAAGCGCTAGCTAGCGTCACTACCCCTTGGTCCGGTGCAACGTTGAGAAGTAATATACTATGTAGCTGAGGGGATACTCCATGCTGCGAGTAGTAGTGGAGGAAGGTGGGCTGCAGGCAAGAAAGACATTAAATGACAGCATGAGTGCTACAGCAGTTTCAGTGCAAAATCTATGCTGCGAGTAGTAGTGGAGAAAGGTGGGCTACAGGCAAGAAAGACATTAAATGACAGCATGAGTAATACAGCAGTTTCAGTGCGATAACTATGCAAGAAGATGCAAGTAGAACAGGCCAGCGCACACATCAAGGCCTGCCTGCAATCACAACATTGTAGTGTGGTGAAAATGCGGGCAGCACTCACGCCACACAACATGGCATCATTTACTTTGCGACACGTGGCTCACATACATGATAGCTGAATGCAGAGATGTCTCACCGGGTAAAGTCTGCAACAGCAGGGGTAGCCGCAGGAGCATTGCCACATCGGGCGCTGGGTGCCCTGTGGGTGCGAGCATAGCAAGGGAGGTGCACGTGGCGTCAGAGGCAGCGATGACGTGATGGCAGTCGGGACGGTGATGAATTAAGGACATGCCACTTCACGCCATGCAAAACCTCATAAGGACCAGCAATGCAGCATATCTTACCGTCCTGGCCGAATCGTGATCTTTTGTAGGAACCACGTATCTTTGTCGATTCCTGGGTTTTGGTAAAGATACGTGGCGTTTGCCAATGTCATCGTCCGCTGCTCTCCGCCACCCTCAGGCACCACAGTGAACGCTAGTTTGCCGGCGACCCCTGCCATGATGCTACCCTCAGGGACGGCGGTGATGATGCTGTAGCGGCTCCACCTCAACGTCTCATTCAGCCACAGCTTGTAAAGTTGCGAGAATCTTGGCAGTGTCCTGTTGGAAGACGACGGTTTTGGTATGACTGCTGCTTCCATAGGTGAAATCGACGATCGTCCAGGACGTGCAGGGGTGGCTGCAGTCGGCGCTTCAGTAGGTGATGCAGCAGTCGCGGGTGTTGTTGACGTGGTAGCAGGTGGGGACGGTGATGCTGGAGGTGCTGAAGCAGCTGTAGGTGTCATTGATGTGGTAGCAGGCGGGGTTGGCGATGTAGCAGGTGGGGTTGATGATGTTGTAGGTGGTGCAGCAGGCGCAGGTGGGATTGACGTGGAAGCAGGGGTGGCCGACGATGCTCTCGCTTCGAACACCACTACAACTTTGACGCCGTCGAAGCACTTGATGATGCTGCCGTCAGCCATGCGGGTCTTCCCAGGCACAATGCCATACGTCTCCAGTTCCGCAAAGTGGCACGAGTTGAACAGCTCCATGTAGATTGAGGCGTCCGCAAACTGTCTGCAGAACAGCTCCGTGTTGGTGGTGCTGTCACAGCCGTTGTTGAGCAGATCTTGCGTGAAGGCTTCCTTCGACACCTGGTGCTTCGACACCTGAAACACCTGACATGACATGACATGACAAAATCATGTGGAGCATGTGAATACGTCCAATGCCCACAGTGGCACGACTCAAACAGATCCTTTTAGAATTGTGAGATGCTGTCACTCGCGTTGAACATATGCGTCAACAGTGCTAAACTTTCAAAGCTGCACATTTGTCATGTACGTATGGACTTGTATTTATAAGGGCCCAAGGGAGGCCGGGTTGCCTATGCAATCGAAAAGCTTGCGTCAACGCAGCAGCCTAGTCTGCGCTGTGCCCTAGGAGTTTGGATACCGGCGCCGAAACACAGCCCAGCATTCGCGCTCCACGTGTGTATGCCATGATGCGCTCCGCCAACTCCCGCGCCAGCGATATGCTCAGCTCAATGTGGATCTGACGCTTAGCTAACCCGGCCTTGCGTAACACATCTGCCTTCCCCCCCCCTGAGCACAGTGCTGAGTGCATTGCCAACTCCTTAACAAAAAGGCTTGTCTGCTTGCCCAGCCGTCCGTACGACTCCTGCACGAATGGCACAAAAGCCCAAGATGACGTCAAGGTGCCGGTGTGGTGCTTGACCTTCGCGTCCTCCCCCACCCCAGCAGCATAGCCGTCCGTGTTCGAGGCATTTGTTTTGCCTGTCAGGTACGAGCTCGCTGTGGGCGCGCGCACACTTGTGTCTAGCACTATTCCCTTGTTACGGTATGCACTGCTAAAGTGCAGACACCCTGGGTCAATGACTGTGTCCGCCCGATACCCCGGTACCTTGAAGACGCTAGCGTCCTCATTGCGGACAATAGAGACATGGTGCTGTCTCAAGATGCGCTGTAGGCACCGCTTTTGGGCAGTGTGTGTCGCGTTGTGCCCCCGTATGTGCTGGCTGGGGCAGCTGATCGCATGCGTGGAGGTGGGGCTCACGTCACTGCACCGCCATGGGCACACCTCGCCCTGTATGCCCCACCCGTCTATAAAGATCGCAACCAAAATCATCGTGGCTGCTGCCATACTGGACATGGGCGCCGCACCCGGGCGGTCATTGGCAGCGGGTGGCACGCTCATCCACGCCATTGCCCCGGACGCACGCTGGCTGCGCAGCTGCGCCAGGACCCGCGCGCTAGCCTGTTGGCGGCGGCGGCTGGTGTCACGCGAGTCACCAATAAGTGTAGCCTGCGTCGGCTTGCCCACGGCACCAGCCGAGGCAGCCTCTAGGTCCTCCACCAGGCAGTCCTCGTATTGACGTCGAAGAACATTTGAAAGGCCGGCTTGTAGTCCGTGCGTGAAGTGACCGCGCCGGCGGCGGGGCACTACCTTCCTGCAGATCTCGTCAGCATAGGCCTCCCAGTCGTCGTCGTCGTCCTCCTGCCCGCCGCTGCAGCTGCTTTCTTCCGCGCTAGTTTGTGTTTTAGCGGGCGTGGAAGAGGCAGCCGCGGCAGCGGCTTGAGGGCCAGGTACGGTCGCCGCCGCAGCGGCCGCCTCGGCGCCAGGCACAATGCCGTGGGTGTGTGGGGCTGGCTCAGTGGTCCCCGTCTCCGTGACGGCAGTTGCGGCGTAGATCGCTTGCACCGCAGTGGGGAGCGTCGACGCTGCGGCCGTCGTATCTGCTGCCCACCGTAGCAACGATGCTGGGAGCTGCTCGGCCACAGCTGTGCGTGATTTTTCGCCGCCATCAGCTGTCAGCGCTCGCGTAGAGCGTCGCACGGCCTCGATGATTGGCGGCAGTCCCTGGTCCTCGCGTATTGCGCATGAGTGCTGCGCGAACCAGGTGACTGCGCCGTGTTCGTCAGTGCCGAGTCTCAGGGCCCCTGCTGCCACAGTGGCATGAATTATTGCAGGCCGCAGTGTTGTGCATGCCTGGGCCGTGTATGCGGCTGGTGCCAGTAGCCCCAAAAGCGGCATGCCCAGACCGCCTCGTCGCTCCGGCAACCGTGACGCCCGCAGTGGCACTGCGATGTCCGTGAGTTCTGGCGGGCCCAAGCGCGGCAATAACAGCACGCTGCCACTGCTGGCTTCCTCATTGTCACCAGCAGTGCAGGCGGCCAGCAGGTGTGACTTCATGACTGCCGCGGTAGCGCAGCCGTGCAGGTGCAGCATGCGTTCAAGCGTCCATGCACAGAACCCGTCGAATGCGTGCAGCCATGTCTCACTCAAAGCCGTGTCAACGACCCGAGCTAAGAAGCCCATGCGCTTCGTCAGTGACCTGCGCAGAATGAACTGTGCTGCCTGTAGGTGATGCCGCGCCATTCCAGCTAGCTGCCACGACAATTGCCATGTCCCTGCGTCAACAAGATGCTTGCTCATGGCAGCATGCACATAGGCTGGGTGCCCTACCGGTACCCCGACCGACGTAAAGCCCTGACTGGATTCTGGCATGGTGGCGTCCACAAACGGTATGTCAAGGGCGCGCAGGCGTGCTCTGGCCGCTTCATCAAACACTGTGTCGCGCATGGCGATGGCCAGCGACTTGTCTGGTCGAACGCGTAGGCCCCCTGCCGCAAGCCGACGGATCACCTCTGCCACCCCAGCGGCCGCTGCATCGTCGAAGTAGGCAGCTTGCAGCACGTTGAGGTCATCCAGGAAAGCGCAGTGCGGGGCTGGCGGTTCCGCTGTGCTGTGGCCGTAGGCCGGCATACTGCCGGGCGTCGCATTCACTCCATCAGGGTAGAAGAGTAGGAAGGCCGCTGCCACTGCAAAGTACAGCGGCCCTAGAGGGTCCCCTTGCTGGCACCCTAGGTGGGAGCAGATAATGCGAGCTTCACCGTTCACCTCCACTCGCATCTCTGGGGCAGTGTCACCACAGTATACGGACTCAAAGTGCGGGAGCAGCTCCGGACAGAAGAGCATAAGTCCCCGCACAATGGCGGCGCGATCCACACTGTTAAATGCGTTCTCACAGTCCAGCTGGATTGTGGTGCCATACAGCTCGTGCCACACGCGCGCGCGCGCTGCCACATGCTCGACGCCAGACCGGTATCCTACGCCAAACTGCGACATGGAGGCCAGCAGCCCCGATATTTTGCCCTTGACACTCCGTGCCGCTGTGGACCCGAGGAGTCTGCGCCAGACACTGGAGCAGGCGATCGGACGCCGCTTCTGTCCTATGCCTGAGAGGGCCGCGGCGCGGAGAAGCCGTTGCGATTGCTCCGGCAGCAGTTCGGGCTCAACAAGCAGCGTCGTGAACACCTTGGCCAGGTGATGGGCGAATGCCCGTTCCATCACATCCGATTCTGAATCACCAGCTAGTCCTGGCGAGGCACTGCCCACGGGGCGGGTGGCTGCTTTCACTGGTGCACCAGGCCCAGCGGCCATCAAGAGGTGTTCATAGCGTAGGCCGTCCAGCCCTCCTGCCTTCCCCGCCCCTGCTGCGGACAAGGTCGACAGTATGTCTGTCGCCTCCACCTCGAGGCGCCGTCCGGCTGCGCTGGCAGCATCCTCAGGCCTATCGCTGCGATCATGCGCCTGACCCGATTCGAAGACGGGACTGCCGCTGCCAGCGGGCCCGGCGGTCGTTGCCACCCCTGCGCCGTGCAAGCAGTGCCGCCGGGCGTCGCGTACCAGGCCGCGCACTTGCTCCATTGGCGTATCGACTACCCCGGGCCGGGTGCCAGTTTCAGGGTGCTTTGCTGCCAGCACCTGTGCCGTGACCTCGTCTGCTGGGGCGCATGCTTCACGCGCCTCTAGTCGTGCGGCAGCCAGGCCTACCCCCCGTCGCTTGCCTGAGAGGGCAGCGCATGCTGTTTGCTGCCTGGAGTCAGCCTCCGTCCAGTCGGCATCGAAGTTCGTTTGTGCCGACGCCGTAGCTGCGTTGTTTGGTTTGGGGGCCCGCAGCGCCGCTGCTGCTGACAGCGTCTTTCTCAGTAGCTCCGCAAAGTCGCCAGACAGCAACGCTGCCAGCCGGGCCGCAGGCGGCATACCGGTTCCCTCCGGTTGCCTACCAAAGGCCATTGCTGCTAGCAGGTGCAGCAGCCTGTAGCCGCGCTGCACTAGAGTCTGAGAAACCTGCTGAGCAAACGCCCCGGCACCATGGTGGAGGCGCACCCGTGCCGCCTCACGTGCACTGTCTGTGGCGTCCGCCAGTAGTCGTGTGGCGTGCTCCACTAGCCGTGCCCACTGGGTGCACTGCAGCTGAGTGCGGAAGGGGTTGGCAGTCGTGGTGAACCGTAGCAGCAGTAAATCCGCCTCATTGGTCTGGTCAAGTGCGTGGACGACCGAGGGCGTCGAGAGGTCCCAAGCCAGGGATGCTCGTGCCTGGGGCTTAAAGTTTGAGGGCCTGCCACTGGTGGTCACCGTGGTGGTCGGGGGGGGCGGTGACGCGGCATCGTCCGGCGGGTCCAAGTCCATGTCCGCCCATCCCACGGCCGTCCCGTGGGGGGGGCTGCTGTCCTGCAGCCTTAGGCTGTTAGACTGAGTGCGGCTGCCGGCGCTGCCAGGCGGTGCTGCAGCAGCTGCCGTTCGGCGCCGGCGTTGCGCGCCGATTGCCGTGGCCGCCGGGCGTTTCTTGCTGGACTTTGAGTTGGCAGCGCCACTAGCCGGCACCGCCGGTGGCTTTGGAGGTGTCGCTGCGGCAGCCCCCGCCGCCGCGGCCGCGCCATCGCTACCCGCACCCCCGCCCTCGGACTGGCCCGGGGGTACTGCCGGGCGTGCGCGCGTGGGGGCGCTTCCATTCCGTCGACACGTGTGGCATGGCGAGGTCAGCGCGCATTGCCTCTGCCCCGCGCTGGCTGATATGTGGACCAGACCGCAGGCACCTGTGCATGCACTCAGCTTCCTTACCGCGCGTAGGAAGTCTTCTGCCGTGCAACCATACATGGTGCTCATCTCCTGCACACGCTTGGCATGGTGTGCCCCAGTGTTGCACGTACTGCTGCCTGAAGGGGCACGGTCACCGGATGGGTTGTGATTAACCTGCTGCCGGATGCCCTTGGCGTATGCTGCCGCCGGATTTTGCTGACAGTGTGATGTGCTCGCCTCAGGGTTCAGCATCGACCTCGTGCAGCTACCACCGTTGAAGTGGGCCACTACCGGTGCCATGCGGCCCGCAGCTGACAGTTTGCCTCGCTGTTTGCTGTCCTCTTTCTGACCATTGGCAAGCTGCCAAAATGCCAGTGTGCATAGTGGACACCTCAGTGGCTCAGGCTGCTGTGGCAACTGCAGCGCAGTACGGGGCTGTGTCCGACTCGGAGCCGTGATGTGGGTGCTGTCAGCTTGAGTGGTCGCCGACGCTGTCACAGTAGTTGGCAAGGGCGGAGCTGCCGCAGGGGCGACAAGCAGTTCAAAGTGTCCCATATTTGTATATAGCCCAGGCGGCGTCCACAGCACATCCAGATGGCAGTCAGGCTGAGCTGGAGTTGCCGGTGCGAATACCGCTGGCAGCCCCATCAGTTGTGCCAGCACCAGCCCTGTTGATGTTTGCGTGCTGCCAGTGGCCTGAGGCTCGGCCTGCCACACCGTCACCGAGACCGCGTAGACCGCTGCAACAATGGCCCACACAGACAAACCGAGGGGCCGTCCCCACACGCCCTCTTCCTGTAGGCGTAACGGTTGCAGCAGGAGCGTGTGCCCGCTGTCTGCGCTGTCCGTTTCATTTGTGCCGTACTCGATTGCGAGGCAGCGAGCGCGTGTCCCGTACGTGTCGAATTGTTCACGTGTACACGCAGGTTGGGCTGCTGCATGCGCGGTCAGTTGACGCATCGATGACATGCTGGCCCCTTGTTTGCCCGCCCCTTGCGTGACGTATGCCACCATCCCGTCCAGCAGTGCCTCTCGCATGGCAATCACCAGCGCTGGGGCCGGCAGTCCGTGCTCAACTGCGACGCTGCCTATGCCGTGTAGAGCTGTATGAATCAGGCAGTTGCCGTTGCCCACGTTGCTCACGGGGCGAAGCTCCCCACCACGTGCTAGCGTCGCTGTGTTTTCCCCAAGCGCCTGTTTGTGGAGTGCCTGCAGGCCCGTGTGCCAAAGGAGAGAATTTTTTGGAGCAATCCCCGGATACTAAAAGGCACCACAGGACATTAATGCAATGATCGAGTTGAAGATTGCACAATCATTTGACTGAACAGCAACAGTTCGCTTCAGGATGCTGTGCGGACGGTGATGCAACCGTCAAACTTCAAATTGAAGATGATGGTCAATACTGAGCGTGACAGTTGATGTTAAACTTCAACTTGAAGTTGTACTTCAATTACAGTAGCGTCTCGAGTCAAGTTTGTCCAATTTGAAGTTTGAAGATTGCAGCATCATCCGCAGAGCGAGCTGAAGCGAACTGTTGATGGTCGGTCAAATGGTTGTGCAATCTTCAACTTGATCATTGCATTAATGTCCTGTGGTGCCTTTTAGTATCCAGGGATTGCCCCAAATAATTCTCTCCTCCAAGTGGAAAAACCGTAGTTGGTGGCTTTTGCCAGCGCGTCTTGCTGCTCCTCCACGGTGACTGTATGGCACACGGTTGAGGGTATCCGGGTCGCCACCGTCACGGTGGTGACCTTCGCCGGCCCGGATATTGGTGCTGAGGGGGCAGAGGCACCGCCCCTCGGCGGTGTGGTGGCTGGTGCCAGGGGTGCACGAGAATTGTCGCACTGGGCCTGTCGCTCCTGCGTCCGCCGTCTGTGTTTACCTCTGCGTCGACTGCGCTTTCCACTGGCAACCATAGCCGTGACAGGTGCTGTCTCGGTCATTGTTGCGTGGGTGCTGTTATCACCAGCCTGCGTTACGTCTGACTCACCACGTTTCCCGGCTGGCTGGCGAGGCGACCTGGCAACGACCGGTTCCCTAAGGGAGAGTTGGTCAAACACCGTTGCCAGGTCATTACCCTCTTCTCGGAGGGAGAGCAAGCTGAACGTGACCGTCAGGTCATGCATCTGCCAGTGACTCACCAGCGGTGCGCAGGGAGTCCGGCCCAGCAGGGTCTGTGTTGCTGGCGCGTCGCTGGCCGCCGGCCGCATATGCAGTCGGCGTGACGTGCGGCAGGGTCCAAGCTTGGTACCCGTCGGCCAAGCGCAAAGCACCGTGACGCGTGCCCGATTGGGGGCAAGGGCCAGTGCACGTACCCTGCGCGCGAGTGCGCCAGCCGCCCCCAGCAAGCCTCGCCAGTGTGATCCCGTCGGGTCCCTGGGGCATTCGCTAGACTGAGCGCCCGCTGCGACAGCAGCTGCGGCACTGCCAGGTGTGCTGGGCACACGATCGTTGCTTGACATCGTTGCGCCGCTATCGCTAGCACGACTTTCGCCAGGCAGCACACCCATTGTGCTGCTCCGGGTCAGTCTCGGCAGCGGCGCAACTGCCACACCGTCCAACGTAGATGCATGGGCTTGCCTGGGGTCTACCCCCAGGTGCTCGCATCCGAGGATTTTGCGTATGGGACCACATTTGCTAGCGGCGGCGAGCAGCGCGGCTGTTGGCTTCAGGCTATTCCCCCCACCAACAGCTGCACCACCCGCTGCCGCCGCGCATGTCGTTGGTCGGGTGTGTATGTCAGCAATGTGATCATGGCCTGATGCACGGTCACAGCCTGACAGTGTGCATGCTGTCGCGGCGACCGGGCCTGCGAGGCAGTCGGCGCAGCGCCACACGTCGCACTGGTCCAGGGCCCCTAGATCACCAGATGGTGTCGTGGCGCTTGCTGCTGTGCGTCTGATGAAGAGGTTGCCGCACCCATCGCAGACCTGCTCCAGGCCGCCGCATATTGGTCGGTCGTCTAGGAAAAGCTGAACATGCAGTTCTGCAAATTGCTTCCCTTTCCCTGTGTGGCGCGTGCGCTGGTGTGCACATGCGTGTGCCGCTGGGCAATTCTTTCCCGGGGCCCGAGGATTTGCTCGCACTATGAACTTGTCGCACATGCGGCAGTCCAGCCCCGGGATATTGACCTTCCGGTTGGCAGCGGGTGTCTTGGCGGGCGCCAAAACTGTCATAGCGGTGATGCCGGATATTGGGTGCCCGTTGCGACTGTTACCGTCAGAGGTGACGCTGCCGCCTGACAGAGAGGCGCCGCTACCAGCTGGCTGCAAAGACCGGGACGTGATTCGTCTCTGGTGACCCGCCGGCCCAGGTTCGCCAACTTCCATCGGTACAGGCATGGTCACGGTGACCGGCTTTGCCAGCGCACCGCCAGACTGTGGCTCTGGACGGGTGACGCTGCCAGTGCTTTGGGCGCTGGCGCGGCGCCGACCCCGCCGGGGTGCAGCCGCCCCACGTTCGCCGCCCGGTGCAGCAGCCGCTGCGGCCGCTGGTGCTGTTGTCACCATCATGTCTGCAGTACATGGGGTTTCCGCTGCGGTGACCTCCATCAGCTGAGGACCGGGATGCCACTGGGGAGAGGCGCCGCTGCTAGCTGGCTGCGAAGGCCGCGACGTGATCCGTCTCTGGTGACCCGCTGGCCCACTGGTAGGTTCGCCAACTTCCATCGGTACGGGCACGGTCATGGTGACCGCCTTTGCCAGCGCACTCAGTTTGCCAGACGGCGACTCTGGGCGGTTGATGCTGCCAATGCTTCCGAGGCGTCCCAGGGGCGGCCCGGCGCTGGCGCCGCGACGCCGACCCCGCCGGGATGCAGCTGCCCCGCGTTGGCCATCTGATGCGGCAGCGGCTGCCGGCGGTTTTGGCATCATGTCTGCCGCACGTGGCGTTGCCGCCGCCGTTAAGTCGGAGGTAACCTTGCGACCGCATGCAGCGGCGGCTGTGACGGTTGTCCGTGGCTGCGCAACCACCGGGTTGGCCGGTGCGGGCCCCGCCGCTGGTGCGGCAGTGGCAGCCGTCACTAAAGGCGTTTTCCGCCGCGAACGTCGTTTTGGCATTGGCGTTGTCGCTACTGGTGAATCCGGCGGCAGTGTCGCCCGACGGCGTGTACTTGCCGCTGGTGGCGGTAGTACCACCAAGCTCAGTACAATTATCGCTGCTGGCGGCAGTGCCTCCCGTAAACTCGCCGCTTGAGACTCCGAGTCACTGGCAGGCTGATGCCGCGGGCGCTTCGTCTGTGAGCATCCCCTGTCACAGTGATTAGTGGCACCTGGGCTGGTCAGATGGCGGCGGCGCTTCTTGACGTGCGCGTGGCTGCCACTGCCCTGAGGCTCGTCCGAGTCGGCTGACGACAAGTGTAGTCTGCGCATGCTTCTGCACAGCTCTGCAACCTGACTGCACACTGGCACCTCTGGCATCGGCCGCGGTCTAGAGCTCTGGGCCATCAGCTGAGGTGGTGGCGGGCCGGGTATCGGTGGCAGGCCCGAAATCGGTGGCGGACCCGGGATCGGCGGCGGGCCCGGTATCGGTGGCGGGCCCGGAATCGGCGGCGGGCCCGGAATCGGCGGCGGGCCTGGGATCGCGGGCGGGCCCGGGATCGGGGGTGGGCCCGGGATCGGCGGCGGGCCCGGTATCGGCGGCGGGCCAGGGATCGGCGGCGGGTCCGGTATCGGCGGCGGGCCCGGTATCGGCGGTGGGCCCGGTATCGGCGGCGGGCCCGGTATCGGCGGGGGGCCCGGTATCAACGGCGGGCCCGGGATCGGCGGCAGGCCCGGGATCGGCGGCGGGCCCGGGATTGGCGGCGGGCCCGGGATCGGTGGCGGCGGCGGTATCACTAGGCGTACCCAACGGCCAACACCATGGCGGCGTCTGCGGCGTGTGTCAGATTGGCGTGCAGCTTTGACCTGCCACCACCACAAGCCAGTATTCAGCACGTGGTTGCGCTGTCCCCGTTTGCGTTTCAGAGGTGACCCCTCCCCACGTGAGGCAGGGCTGGTAAGCCAGTGGAGAGCCATAGCTTTGAAAGGCGACTTTGAGGCGCGAGAAGAAAAAAAAAGAAGCCCAGGGTCGGTTTCGAAAGCGCGGCTGCCTGCCGCGAACACTCCTCTGCACAGCTATACCACTTTCAGTTCAAGATCCCATCCTGCTCTGGTGTATCTGTTCAGGTGCTTCTCCCGCCGTCGTGAAACGAGCGGTGGTGGAACGAGTCGGTGTGCTCAAGCTCTCTGCCTCTGACCAACACAAGGCAGCTGGGCTGAATGCAGTGCTGTGCAATTCGTGTCCTTGCCGCTGCAGTGTCGTGGTCCTGTCGTGTCTGTGCGTGTGCTGAATGCAGTCAGTCTCTGCCAGGCGAGGTCCCTTGTGCGGCTGCAAATCAAGCTGGTCAGCAAGCGTTCAAACCTTAATCTGGTTAACTGCTATCTACTGCCCTGCGATCCAGTGTGCCCTAGGTTCCCCCTTTCCGATCCGTCGACGGCGATATCGTCTGATGCTTTCTTTTTTTTGTTTGTTTTTTTTTTTTTAATTAGCCCTTCTTGTGCTTCGGCCGATGTCGCTGTGTGCGTAGGTGGCTTTAGCAATATCAATGCGAGGCTTACTTGCTGTCACCGGCGACCCACGCTGCGTGGCTGGCCTTGTTCGCCTCAGGCCCGCGGTGGAGCGAAAATCCGCTCTCTAGTCCTCGGCTGTAGCCAGGCCGACAGGTTGAGCGTGCGGTGCTGCTGTGCCCTCAGTGTCCCCTGTGCATCCTCGCCTTCCGCGCCGCCGCTCCGCCAGCGGCTCCTCCTAACCTTGCCGGGCGTACCAAGAATAGTGTACACTGTGAAGAGCATCACGCCTGTGCTTCAGCTCAGGAGGCAGCATTGTGTTCCATTGATTTGTGATTGCCCTGCAGTTATCGTCATTTACATCTTCAGCCGTTCTGCATGTCAGCATTGCTCTCGCATTCATACTCAGAGCATCAAGATTAGGAGTAGAAGAGTCACTGTCATAATTTCACTCTGCAAATGCCCAACATATTTTGCACCAACAGAGCATGTGTCGCACAGCATCGAGTTACACAGTCATTATTGAAGTTGAATTTGAGTCATTTCACCTAGATTCACATTGAAGTTCCGCACAACACCAATGCCTCCACGTACCCGGTTGGTTGACTGACTCACCTATGTTCAAGCAGGTTTTCAAGGAGGTCAAATGTCTGATGCACAACCCTAGCCTTGGACCTCGTCAAAGACAGCGCATTGCGCTTTCGCTTGCCAGCTTCAACATTGTCTGTTGAGTCAAACGGCATGAGCGTCGTCCTTGTAGCTTTCGTTGCTTGGAGTCTGCCGTTCTTGGTGTTGCGTTTGATTTGGTCGCGCAACGCGCTGTTGCAGCCGATAATGTCCAATCGAGCTTTGCGATCGTTCGCCTCCTGTAAGAAATCAAGGCGGGCATGACGTTGGAGATGCTGCATGAAATGAATACACAATTGTGCAGGAGAGGCCCGCACATCAACACATTCCCATGAGCCGCACAAACACCTGTTAGAAGATGCCATAAACAGACAACATACCACATTTGGTCACCATAGCAACACATCATCATCATGATCACCGTGTACCAAAGTCATGTGACTGTGCATACCACATTTGGTCGTCATAGCAACACAAGAACACAGTGTACAAATAGCATCATCATGTGACTGTGCACTGCGCGTACCTTGGGCTCTGAGACACTCTGCATGCCTGCGCCTGCTGCTGCCCCTGCGAGAGAACCGGCCACCTGCATCCCTGCTGCAGCACACGCCGCGGCCAGCCTGTCTCCGTCAATGGGGCTTGCAGCCACTCCAACTCAGAGCACAAATGCGCACAGCAGCCGCCACTTGATGGGGCTTTTGCCTGAGGATATGCTGATGCCGCGGCTGCAGTGGAACAAGCTGAGCACAAACCCGGCGAGTGCTGAAATTGGCTGCTCCATGGAAGCGATGACGGCGACATATGACGTGGCACACGCTGCAGCCAGAAGCACCATCCTCTTCAGAAGCATCATGGCCTCACGAAGCATGCTGAAGTCACATCGATCCACCTGGTCATAAACAGGATAAATGCGGAAACATGTGGGATTGTTAGGTTAGGTGGAGGTAGAGGTGCGGCGCGCACTGCAGCGGGCGGCTCAGCAGGTGGGGATGCTGGAGGGGGCTCTGCAACAGGTGCAGGTGGTGGTTTTCAATTGGATTTGAGCGGATTCGGCGGCTCGCCTCATCCAATCGCTGTTCTGGTGGTGGCTATTAATCCAGTACGCAGTTGCAGCTGACAGCGTTTGGGCATGTGCAAGATGCAAATTTTGATATACCAGGGTGTCCATTTCGAATAGCTTGTCTCAACATGCCGGCTTGTAAAGTGAGTAAAATCCTCCAAGTACATGCTAGTGCTGCCAATACCAGTGTTTGCCAGAATCCACCTCAATATGCGCGTGCTTCCGTGAGCTCCGACATTGTGCAGGTCGGACATTTCAAACGAGCGATCCGCACTTACCATCGCTGTCATGTCATCTGCAGCAACGCCCCCCCCCCTGCTCCACGTCTCAGGTGGTGCGGTCTGCGCCATGCATTTAAGCAAAAGGCGGGACTGTCACGGTTAGATGCGTAGTTTGGGAACAGTCCATGGGGAACGTTCTCAGTACTGCCGCACAGTTCTATGTCTCAATATACTTATCGTGTGGAATTGTCCTAATTGTCTGCTATATGATTTAATAAGGTCTGTAGTTGCTGTAAATCAATAAAGTTGGACCTTGGTTGCTGTCTCACAAGGCCTGGGGTCCCTTGGACATAGGCGCAGTGCTCAACTGTTGAAGTTGAGTGCTGACCTTTGATCAGGGGATCATAACCCAAATAACCAGGCAGCAGAGACGAACCAAGACCACCAACCAGCAACGCAGGAGCCTTCTACTGAAGCAGCCCAACAACAACAACCCAAAGTAAGACCGTACCTTGCAGACCATTCACAGAATGATACTCTATATAGTACCAGCTTGTGTAAACTGGCTCCAAAATCAGGCGAACCTGCATCTCCTTTCAACGCCTCGCAGGCTCACAACACTCGTTCATCCATCCAATACTATCGCTCCCCTCGTAATATTCCATTCTATCACTCGTCCAAAGCACACTTGCCATCGTGGTAGGGGACGCCCGCGCGATTCATTTTCACTTCAACCTCTACTTCATTTCCGAATAAACCGAATAGCAACTTGTAGACCTGACTCGCAACATGGCAGCCTCTGGTCCAAGCTACTCTGAGCGCAGAGTATCTGTCATCCATGCATGCGTATGGTCCGCTTGTCCATCGCATGCGTCGTTGCAGCAACCGTGCCCTGGTTGCGTGTGGTTAACCCGAACCCGCAGCGTTGCCTCAGTCAACTTAGGAACTCTCGAGCGTGCAACCTCTTGAGTGTCCTGGATTATTAGGACAAGCATTGCAGCAACGTGGCGAGATTATGGGAGCTTGGTACGAGTGTTACGACACTCTATTCCACGGGCTGAGCATGTCTTCGATGACTCCCCTCCTTGTTTCTCAGCGCTAGAGAACTGCCAAGCGTAAGCGCCCTGCTGTACACAGTGCGTCTTGAGAGGTTGAGTTGGCCTCTCTTGTTTGACTTTGCACCATAGGGTCCTGCATCGTCTTGACCTCGTGAGGTGTGGCATGTAGACTGCCCGCAAAGCAAGCTGAAACTCGCAATGCTACATCCTACGATGCTGCTGTTCCACGTGCGAACTGTGGGCCTCACCACTATCACACTTCAGAACAGTACTTGCAAGGCTCTACGCAGTGTTCCGGTGGGACGGTTTCACTGGTATCCTTACTTGAACCCAAATTGACAGCATTTCGTGTGTGCTGCCTCACACGTTTTCAACAGTGCCCCAATTGATATCACCCGCCATTTGCATGTGGCCTCGTGCTATCAGACGCGTACACTCACAGCGTATGTAAGCCCAGCATTTATGGCAACTAGTTAGCGTGCCTTGCTAACCTCTTGCGTTGTATTTTGCCCGACGGGAACAGATGGCCCACTCCGAAAGAGGGGGGAAGGGAAGGGGAGCCTCCAAGAGGGCCCCTGTCCCCGAGCCCGGCCAACCCGATTATGAGCCCGAGTCCTCCGTGGAGGACCCCGAGAACGACGACGGCGACGACGCCGCTGCCCCCGACCCCCTCGCTGAGGCTGTGGACGGGGCAGACGCCGAGGACGCCGGCGACGACGAGAACAGCAACGATGCCGAAGAGGGCGGCGACGAGGACGCCGAGGCCCCCCTGCCGCCGCCCCCGCTTGACCTCCATGTCGACTCTTTCGCCATGGCGACCATCGAAGAGATCCTCACCGGCCTGCACGACTGTGCAACCTCAGGGCTCGAGCGCCTCACCGGTGAGGCAGCTGATTGCACGGAACGCCTGAAAAGCCTCGAGACGTTGCAGGCTCATGCCAGACGCACGTCGCAGGGCAGCGCGGGTAAGGAGAGAGAAATTGCTAGGTACCAAGCCCGACTGTCTGCCGTGGAAATCGAACAGTTAACCAATGCCAGGGCTGATTTCGAGCTTCGCGCTGAACAGCCTCGCACGGTTCTGGCCGCGATCACGAGGGCCCGCGCCCGCGCCCAGCTGCTACGTGACACAACAGATGCAATTGATGTCGAGCGTCGCCTGCGCGCGTTTGCAAAGGACGAAATGCCTGCCATGCTGGCCTCGCCTGTTGGCCGCGCTCACCTTCGCAAGAACTTCAAGGGGGAGTCGCGCGTCAATGACATTAACGGCGGTGGCAGTGCTGACAGCATTGCTGAGGGCCCTGCTGTGGTTCGTCCCCTAAACCCACGTGATTATTCCACTGCTAAAGACCTCGGACTGGTGAACCCCATGTCCAGGGTGGCGGGCGAATGCGGCGGCACCCTGGACGGCCTGCACGCGGCGCTGGTGGAGTCGGGCATTGACCCACGCGCTTACTCCACGGCCCTGGCTAAGGCGGCGCAAAAGGCAAACAAGGTGACCCCGTCTCTCACGATAGACGTGGGTGGCCGTGTCATTGGCTGGGTTGCCATGGACTACACGCAGCGCCGTGCAGCTCTAATCGCTCATTTCGATAACCCAACTGCTCAGGCTGATGCCGCGCGCGCATTTGCTAACCTCTTGCGCGCGCACGGTGAGAACCCGCGTGACTTCAACCTGCGACTGACGCGCCTCGGCCGCGCGGCTGGGTACAAGAACAACACGGACTACGTCCGATCTCGCTTCATCGAGAACTTAACCCCCGCTGAGCGCAAGGGTCTGAGCATCACTGTTGACAACGTGTACGCCGAAGCGCTTTCCGTGCTTGCCAGCAAGGCTCACAGCTTATGGAGCAACAGGAACGGCAAGGGCTCAGCAGACGACGCCAACTCGACTGACGCCAGCGTCTCCGACAGCGACTCATCCGGCACGCGCCGCAACCAGAGCAAGAAGCGCAAGGCGCGTTCCAGCAAGGGCCGCCGCGCCGTCAAGACAGCTGCTGCAAAGAAGACCGCGGCGACCACCGCCGCAGCGACGGCTGCCGCCGCCGCCGCCGCGCCGATCCCCAGGCCGCAGGCGGGGCCGCCCCGCCGCTTTCAGGCCCCAAACGCCCGCGGCTTGCCGATGCGCCCCCGTGACCCCTCGTGGTACTGCGAGAACGGCGACTGGCGCTGCCACAACTGCGAGTCGTGGGTACCTTCGGGCATCATGCCGGCCTGGCACAGGGCGCAGCCGGAGTGCTCGGAGGCGGCCATTATCTTACACCAGGGCCGCCTGGACGCGCGCAACCGTGGCATGCGGCCTGCGGCGCCCCCCGGTGGCCCGATGCCGCAGCGCCCCCTCGCGGCGCCACTGCAGTTCCGCGCCCCGGCGCCCCTTGCGCCCGCACCTCAGGCCCCAGCGCCGCGCGTCAACGCCGCGCGCCCCATCGGCGAGCTGAGCCGTGACGAGCTGGCGGCGTACATCATGACCCTGCCCACATGTGAGAACACGCTTGATGCAGGCACTGCAGCACCTGCCCTAGTTGCTGACACGCCAGTAGGCGTGCCTGACATACGCGTGTTGCTTGCTGCACTGATTGCCCCTGCGGCTACAGCACCTCCGTTGAGCGCTGCTGCACCTGTAGGTGATGAACGCATGCCTAGGGACGCGCTAGTACATGGTGCACTAGCCTCTCCCCCCAATATTGCCGATGTTGAAATGCTTGACACGTGCGTTGCCCCAGGCGGGGTAGATGCAGTTGTGCCATCAGCTGTTGATGATGCTTCAGGTATGCCCACTGTAGAGGCTGCCCAAAACGCCACCATGAGCGCCGACAATCTTGCAGTTTCGCTGACTGCAGCACCTGTTGTCGTGCCTGTTGGTGACCGTGCTCCACAGAGACCCCAGACCGTTGAGACGGCGCTTGGGACTGCGCGGTTAGTCGTCCACGCATCACTCTGCTGCGGCCTTGGAGGCTGGGACGAAGGACTAGAACAGGTAGGAAGAGCTGGGCTCGCGGTTAAATCTGCACTTGCCGTTGACAAGTGTAGCCGCGTTTGCGCAGCCTACAGCTCTCTTCACCCTGAAGTTGATAGTGTCATGCAGTCATGTCTTAGCGATCCTGCCGTTACCAAGGCACTGGTGACATTGGATCCTGACCTGACCACTATCTCCCCCCCTTGCACCGACTTTGCAAACGGTTTGCAGATGGAGGGCGAAGCCGCCCAAGTGACATTACTCGCCGCGCAGCTTATTATCAGGGCCAAGCTGCGCTGCGTGTTGATTGAGAACGTCGTCGCCATGCTCAGCTCTAAGATTTGGAGCCAGGCGCAGGCGCAGCTGCTGACGCACGGTTATTGCGTGTACGTTTCCAAGCTCAAGGGATCGGACTTCGGTGTGCCTTGCCACCGTCGCCGAGTTTATGTCCTGATTGTGCGCACCGGCCCCTCTGTTGGGGCAGCGCTCGACCGTTTTGGCGCCCTTTTAAATGCAATTGAACGTGCCAGTCCGCAGACCTCAGTGCGTGCGTTTTTGCGCTGCCCTGAGACAACATTCTTTTGGAAGCCCCGTGCGAGGGGTTTCAAGGCCGTGTTTGACGCTGATGATTGCATGCCCAGCCCTGTGCGTAGACACCC
This sequence comes from Tribonema minus, assembly GCA_017506865.1. Taxonomy (NCBI): domain Eukaryota; class Xanthophyceae; order Tribonematales; family Tribonemataceae; genus Tribonema; species Tribonema minus. The sequence goes on from JAFCMP010000225.1 coordinate 25,809, forward strand.
AGGGAAGCCCCCACGGGACCTGCTGGCTCATGTGCCCTGTGTACTTGATGCTGGTCCAGTGGATGCCGCGCGCGTGCTGTCGCTGAAGGAGCTTGCTGTATTGCTCACCTTCACAAAGCCATTGCCAACATGTGCCAGGGTTGAAGATTTGAAGTTGTGGCTTGTCAACATGGTTATGCCTCGCATGGCATTCCACCTTGGCGTAGCGCTGCTGGGATCTGGTGTATTTGACTTGCCCCCGGTTGCTGAGCATGAGTGCTTGAACCCAAGAGGCCACCGCGTAGACCACGACTGCACTGCACCCCCGCCCGAATGGATGGCAGTGAGTCAAGGCAAGCACATGCACATCGCTGAAAACCCCCAGTCAGTTCGCATTTCGCGACTGCAACTTGCGCAGTTTGAGACTGAGCGGTGGGACTACCAGCCCCCCACGTATGACCCCGAAATGGATGACTTACCAGACCTTGTGGACTCTGATGATGAGTCTGAAGCTGGTGACGTGCCAGAGCTCGTGGAGGACTCAGACAATGACTCTGACTCTGACAGGGCTGACTCGCATGACCTAGGTACCGACGACCTGACCAGCCCAACCCCACTTGAGCTGGCACGCCAACTAGGGTTAGGCAGTGCTACGGTTAGCGCTATGGCCGCCGTACTGAGAGAGCTCGAGTCGGTGCAGCGCGCGCGCAACCAGCACTCTGTGCTGCCCACTGACGCAACAAACACCGCAGGGGAACTGCCTGCCGCATTGCGCGCACCCATGCCTCATGAGCCACAGCGCTCATCGCATGAAGCGCCCATGCCTAATGAGCCGCAGCGCTCATCGCATGAAGGTCCTACACACACTGAATTGCCCGCAGTAAAGGAACTACATGTGGCGTTGCGCGCATTTATGCCCAATGAGCCGCAGCGCTCATCGCAGAAAGGCGCTACACAGTTTGAATTGCCCGCAATTGCCCGCGTGTCCGCTCCCAATGAGCCTGGACGTGCCTACGAACGTGTGATGCAGCCTACTGGAAAGCCCAGCAAACAGCGGTTTGGTACGCTGATTGCACGCACCCAGAAACATGGCCAACGGGCATTGAAGGAAGTTGAGTTTAAAGCCCTGCTGGACAGCGGCTCAGAAACTTCAATAATGTCAATGACACAAGCGAATGCTATTGCTTCGGGAGCAGTAGGCCCACTTGAAAAGGGGGACCACACGGTCATTGAACTTGCTGACGATTCTACGCTAGTCAAGATACAGGGTGTATTCCACTCCACTCTGCGGTTTGGAGACTTCCTCGTACAGCACAAGTTTAATGTTGTGAATCTTGAGATTCCCGCCATTGTTGGTGGTGACTTCTTTGGCATGTACCACTCAACATTTAACTACGCCGAGATGACGTATGCCCCGCTAGGCGCCAAAGGCCCTACGCTGCGCATGAGGGAACGCACCGACGCTGAAGGCCACCAGAAGGTCAGCTCAGTGCAGACCAGGCAGACACTGCTAGTGGGCGAAGCCAGTGGCCCACCACCGGCGCGCCGCGCAGTGAGTATGACAGAAGACGTGCTACTGCCCCCCAACTCGACTACTGATGTTGAAGTTGCACCCTTCCCCCCCATCATGGGGGTACAGCCTTTTGAAGCTGTGATTCGCCCCATTGACACACAGACACTGCTCGCCCTAGGCGACCGCGGTGTTAAAGTGGCTGAGAGTATGGTGATCGCTAGGCCCTGCTGTACTATGCAAGTACGCCTGGTGAACCACTCGCACCTGCCTGTTGTGGTACCCAGAAGCACCTTGTTAGGGGAGCTGACACCTGCTGATAAGGAAGACATCATAGAATTTGATGACGTCACGGAGCCGCTGCTGATGGACAAGCTATTAGAAGCTAGTTCTGAGCTGCACCCTGACCCAGTCTTCAGAATGGCGTCGCTGCGCGCACTTCATACCTTGCGGACTCAGGCTGTCGCAGCCAACTCCGCTGGAGGTAAAGATGAGAACGCGTGCCCCGTTGCATCGGCCACTGCAAGTGCTCGAGAGTCAGTCCCAACTACCCGGACCACTCAAGAAGCGTGCACGGAAGAAGAACTCCGAGAAATGCTGCCAAAGACTGGCGAGCTGTACGGTATTGCAAAAGATGGTCGCACCTACGCCGACCACCTTATAGATGTGATACTGGAGCACTCCACTGTCTTTGCCAAGGACCCCATGAATCCCACAGTTACAAACCTGGCGGAGTTCGAAATTGACACTGGTGATGCCATGCCCATTGCTGAAAAGGCAAGAAGGTGGGCACAGAAAGAAGCAGAGTACATCATGGATCATGTGCGCGCCATGGCGGTGCGCAACCAAGTCGAGCCCTCCTCGGGCCCTTGGGCATGCAATCCTGTCTTAGCCAGGCAAGGTGACAAGATCCGCTTCTGTGTGGACTTTCGAAGGCTGAATGCGGTCACCAAGCGCGACTGCCGAGGCATTGGCAACATAGACGATATGATACACAAAATGAAGGGGGCCAAATACATATCCTCCATGGATATGGCTGGCGCCTATCATCAAGTGCCAATCAGAGGATGTGACAAGGAAAAGACCGCATTCAGAACACCTGATGGAGGTCTGTGGCAGTACACCGTGGCACCATTTGGACTGGTGAACTTGCCTGCACAGTTCACCAGACTGATGCATGACGTACTGGGTGAGGAGACATTGAGCAGCTACGCATCGGTCTACATCGACGATGTATTGATATATGATCACACAATTGAGGAACACATTGCCCACATTCGTGAAGTGCTGAGGCGCATCAAGAATGGTGGCATGAGTGTGGCCAGGCACAAGTGTCTCCTCTTCAAGAATGAAATTAAGTTCTTGGGACACATTGTGGGGGCCAATGGCTTACGCCCAGACCCTGAGAAATTGAAAGCGATGATGGACATGAGCAACCCCACTAAAAATGGGAAGGCTGACAAGAAACTGGTGCAGACAGTGCTGGGCTGCTTCAACTACTACCGCCGGTATGTGCGCGACTTTGCAGCACTTGCCGCACTGCTAGTTGAATGCACCAAGACGAATGCAGATATGATTTGGGATGCGCGCAGACAAAAAGCATATGATGGCTTGAAAGCAGCCATGTGCTCTGCGGAGCTAATAGCCCACCCAGACTTCAACTTGCCGTTTGTGCTGTACACTGATGCGTCACAAACCGCATGCAGCGGCATACTGACACAATTCAAGCCTGTAAAGCAGTTGGCAGGGAATGAAGCTGCACCGGGTCCCGCACCGGGACGCCGGCGCACTGTTGAAGGGGAGGAGGTAAAGGAGGTGGTTTTAAAGTTCATTTTTTTTCTTTTTTAATGAACTCCGTACAAGATGCAAAGCTGGGGGCCACTGCTCTGGAATGCCTAGCAGTTGTCTTGTCCCTGAACCACTACCGCCCATATGTGTGGGGTATGCCCATCACAGTGGTCACAGATGCTGCAGCATTACGCTGGCTCTTGACATTGCAAGACAACAGTGGAAAGCTCATGCGCTGGGCAATGCGGCTGCTTGAGTATGACATCTCAGTGCAGCACCGCCCGGGCCTCGCAAATTCAAATGCTGATGGCCCATCACGGCTGCCTATGCAATCAGAGCTTGATACGCCACGCCTGTATGATCATGCCGACGAGCAATGGTCAGATGCCATACCATGCTACGAGGCGCCACCCTCGGGGGTTACGTTCACGGACGAACTCCCCAAGCAGCCCTCGGTCAAGGTTTCGGCCTTCCGAGGACGCATGGTGAGCACTGAGTACGGCGTGCCTTTTGACTTCAACGAGCTAGCTATTGCAAGCGCCAGCGAGCACAACAGCCTTGCAGCGCGCCTTGCAAAGCTTTCAGTCAAAGAAACAATTGAACTGCTGGACGAAACGTTTGATGAGACTTTGCGACAAGATGACGGGGGAACCCCATCTCTAGCACTACTCACACCTGCTACCATGGGTATGTATGCCAACGCGTGCATGGACGAGGTTAGCAGCACGTCTCATGACGGCAGTGCCGGCCAGCCCAGTGTAGCCAGACAGAGGGCAGCAAAGAAAGCGCGCACAGCTGCTAGCAGCGCTCAGCCTGAGGCCGCCACCCCTGGCAGCGCTCAGCTTGCTGACGCAATGAGCGCTGACGCAGAGCCGTCAGACCGCAGCAAGAAGCGCAAGATACCGAGGCCCGCGCCAGCCCTCGTACAAGAGGTGATCGCAGGCCAGACCATGCCTACGCCAGCTATGCTGAGCAGGGAGGCAGTGATTGAAGTGCAACAGACCGATCCATTCTGCGCTGCCGTGCTGCGCGTGGTCCTAGGAGGTGCACTCCCCCAGGATAGCGAGCTGGCATTGCACCTGATGACAAATCAGGAATGGTACAATCAAGAAGATGATGGCCTACTTGTACACTTTGCCACTAGTCACCCAAAGCGTGGCCAGGTGCTGAAGCAGTGGGTAGTGCCCAACAGCCTGCGCGCCCTAGTCTTGAGGTTGGGCCATGATGATGCCACAGCGAGCCATGCTGGCGTTGGCGCCACTCAACTGCGCATATTTGAGCGCTGGTTTTGGCCCAAAATGAACCAGGACATACGCGCATACGTGATTAGCTGCACCGCGTGCTTGGAGCGTAAAAAGGCTGGGACTGGCAAGGCCAAGCAAATGCTGGTGCCCCCCACGCGCTTACTCCAACGCGCGCACACTGACATCACCATGGCCTCTATTAAGTCCAGCGAGGGACATTTAGGCCTCATTACGGTGGTGGATAGCCTCAGCGGCTTTGTGTGGATGTGCCCTATCAAAGACAAAACTTGCAAGACAGTTGCCCGCTTCTTGTTCAAAGTGTTCTTGGAGATGGGTGCGCTGTTTGAAGAACTGGTCTCAGACCAAGGAAAAGAATTCTTGAATGCGGTTGTGGCCGATTTGGTCACGATCTTCAAGGTGAAGAAGATTGACACCAGTGCCTACCACCCCCAGTCAAATGGAGTGGCTGAGCGCATGAATGAGAGAATCATGGCAGCTCTGACGGCTTGGGTGAATGTCAAGCAAGACAACTGGCACGAGGGTGTTGAAGCCATACAGTACGCATTGCGCAGTACACCACGCGAGGGGACGGGTCTCACACCCTTCTTTTGCATGTATGGTCGCGAAGCGTCACTGCCATACGACGCTTTCATGCAAGATGACCGCCCGAGTGAGCTCAACGCGGAGATTGAGCGCAGAATCTCAAATCTGCGCTTAGCGCACCAGGTTGCCCACGACGCTTTTGAGCGCAAGGCAGAAAGAGTGTCACGCCACAATGAGGCCGTCAAGCGCGCGCTGCGCGTGCAAGTTGGGGACTTGGTCATGATACGAAAGGCCAATGAGAAGGGCCGCTCAAAGAAGCTTGACCCCAAGTTTCTGGGCCCCTGGGTGGTGATCACTGACGCCGGTGACCAAGGCCTGTCGTTCTCCTGTCGCATGATGGGCAGACGCATTCGCCGCACCCGTGCACATGTGATGAATATGAAGCCGTTTCACTTGCGCCCAGAGCACCTGGAGGCCACTGACCCCCACGCGATGCTCACTGAGGAGCAACTGAAAGATGTCCCGCTCAACGAGTGGTTGTACCGCCTGGCGGACCGCCGCGCGAATGCCAATGGCTCGTGGGACTACCGTTGGGTGACCAGAGATGGATCCTTTAGCGGGTGGAAAACTGAAGACGAGGCGCTCGAGTGGATCATGCCCTGGACGCTGGATGTGTTTCACGCGCTCTATGAGCTGCGCCGGGCTGATGACATGCCAGATTATGCCCAACGTACTCCACGAGAGGACCGACGGGTAATGACCAAGGATGCTGCGCTGACACTGATTCCAATGGGCACTCAAGTCGTGCGCGAGCACCGTGAGAGCCTGCTGCAACATGTGACATACATATGGGGATCAGTGGCAGGGTACGCCGCGCCATACTGGCGTGTACGCTATGAAGACAGTGACTGGGAGGACTTCACAAAGAAGCAGCTTTTGGGTGCCATTGCCTTAGCAGAGTCAGTGCGCGCGCGCGCCACCGCTCTGGGCAGCACAGCCACAAACCCAGTCATTGAGCAGACCCTGTGCCCAGTCATGCCACATGACTTTGGCGCCGCGTATACTGGCCAAATTGTACGTGTCAGGATGGGAACGGGCTGGAGCCGCGGAGAGCTGGTTGAATTCATGCCCCGCGCCAGCAAGTTCACGTTTCGAATTCGCTTCAATGGCATGCCGGCTCAGCAGTTGACTACGGTCAAGCTGAGGCCTGACTACTACGTTGCGGCCAGCTCCGCTGAGGCGGGCAGCTGCCCCATGTCGAGCTGGAATTTATTGCTGACCACCGTTGGGAGCACAGGTGCTGCCCAAGAGGTCATTGACATTGAAGTTGAAGATGAGACTGAGACACAGCTCATCACTTGAAGTGACTGTTGCAGTAGCATGCTGTTGCATCGCTCCGATGAACACATGTTACAACTTTGAAGATGCGTCGCGTGAGACCAAGACTTGTGCCCGAGAGCAGCAAGTACGGCACGCGTACTCATACTGCCAGGCCCCCTTGTGACCCTGCCAAAATGGAGGACCGATCACATTTTGGGTAGCAGCCTGTTCATATGAGTTGAGGGTGACAATTGGTCAAAGCAGAATTACGTTTACATTTCTAACCGTTGTTTAATCACTGGTCAGCGTTGATCCCTGCCAAGTGTGCTCAGTGCATAGACGCGCTTCGCTCTAGTGCACAGAGCCTGAAAAGGGGGAGTTGTCACGGTTAGATGCGTAGTTTGGGAACAGTCCATGGGGAACGTTCTCAGTACTGCCGCACAGTTCTATGTCTCAATATACTTATCGTGTGGAATTGTCCTAATTGTCTGCTATATGATGTAATAAGGTCTGTAGTTGCTGTAAATCAATAAAGTTGGACCTTGGTTGCTGTCTCACAAGGCCTGGGGTCCCTTGGACATAGGCGCAGTGCTCAACTGTTGAAGTTGAGTGCTGACCTTTGATCAGGGGATCATAACCCAAATAACCAGGCAGCAGAGACGAACCAAGACCACCAACCAGCAACGCAGGAGCCTTCTACTGAAGCAGCCCAACAACAACAACCCAAAGTAAGACCGTACCTTGCAGACCATTCACAGAATGATACTCTATATAGTACCAGCTTGTGTAAGGACGAGAGGCCTACATGCAGATATGCCTTGCCAACACAACTATAAATATGATGCCCCGCTATGCGAATCACGCTTTGCATTACAGTCTCCTCCACTATTGACTCGCGCATCACATAAGAAGTTACTTACACTCAACACAATTTGCTGAGAGTCTGCTGTATCTTCAAGCCATTCTCTTTCATGTAGAGCAGACATACCTAAGGCTTGCTGCGCGCAGCTCCCTTGGCACGTCGGCTCAGGGCACGTCCACTGGATGGTGGTGACAGCGATGTAGCCGCCCCAGTGGTAACAGCGCCAGGTGAGGACCAGAGCAGCTTTCCCGTTGATGAGAGGAGAAGAATGCAGATGGGAAGTGTTGCCAGTGCTGTAGCTGCCCCATAGCACGCCAGGCCTGCAGGTAGCAGTGTACAGTCACATTACAGTGTAGTCACAAGGTCAGCACATGTAGAATACGGTGACAGCAAAGTACAATTGCAAATCAAGATAAACACAGATGCATAGCACAGCTGCATGCTTACCTTGGTGGAGGCCACTGAAGTTTGACCCATGACGCTCTGCGGCGACGCACAGCGCTTCTGTGCTTCTTGGGGGCCTGTGTGCTTCGACGACGGCCCTGTGCAGCAAAGTGGCAAAGTGTACAAGGCCTGATCAGTCACACACTCCATGGCAACTAATAACAGTGCGCCAGTTGTACGAGGTCATGTCGCAGTTGTGGACATACCTTGCGAGTTGCCCAGGATTGTTTGCCGCTCAATTCCCTCATGCGACGCAGGACCTGTGTACGCGCTTCAGTGACAGCCTTGGCACGGGCCTGACAAGACAAGCAGGGAAAGCAGCATCAGCTGGATGAGTCTGATGTGGTGAAAAATTAAGTATAGGAAGCAAACAATGTAGCGGGGCATATATGTATCACTGAGATGTGGCAAGCTTTGCCTTGATTGCGCAAAAGGCATCTGTGATTTTGCGTGACCCTCACCTTTGATTTCTCACAAAAGTACCATGTGATGCAGGCCATCGCCATCGGCACGGTGAGCAGGATGATGAAGGGCACAATGGTAGGCCACAGCAGCAGTATATGGGGCTTCAAAAACCACCAAAAATCCAGCAGCATGGTCATGGCGGCTGCGGAAGAAGAGATGCAAGGGGTGTCTTTGTCAGCAACGCTGTGGGCGTGTCTATCTAAGGCTAAGGGCATGTCGATCAATAGATACACACGGTCACAACATCAGGCCTCATTGATGCCTGTTCTATATGCACCAGGCCTGCAAGGGAAGCGTCAAAACATGCACTGACTGTATGATATTGGAGAGTGCATTGGTCATGTCCTGGTAGTCTACATGATAAGGAAAAATGTCAGCGGAGTGTGCAGCGCAAGAGAGATTGCAGCGTAGCGGTAAGTGTAGGAGAGCTTGCAGCGTAGTGTGCAGCGCAAGAGAGCTTACAGCGTAGTGTGCAGCGCAAGAGAGCTTACAGCATAGTGGTTTGCATAGGAGAGCATAGGAGAGCTTTCAGTGTAGTGTGCAGCGCAAGAGAGCTTACAGCGTAGTGGTTAGTACAGGAGACCTGTCAGCGTAGTGTGGAGTACAGGAGACCTGTCAGCGTAGTGTGGAGTATAACAAACCTTGAAGCGTAGTGTGCAGCGCAAGAGAGCTTGCAGCGTAGTGGTTAGTGCAGGAGACCTGTCAGCGTAGTGTGGAGTATAACAGACGTTGAAGCGTAGTGTGCAGCGCAAGAGAGCTTGCGGCGTAGTGGTTAGTATAGGAGAGCTTGCAGCGTAGTGTGCAGTGCAAGAGAGCTTACAGCGTAGTGGTTAGTACAGGAGACCTGTCAGCGTAGTGTGGAGTACAGGAGACCTGTCAGCGTAGTTTGCAGCAGCGCAAGAGACCTTGAAGCGTAGTGTGGAGTACAAGAGGCCTTGCAGCGCAGTGTGCAGCGCAAGAGACCTGTCAGCGTAGTGTGCAGCGCAAGAGACCTGTCAGCGTAGCGTGGAGTACAAGAGACCTTGCAGCGTAGTGTGCAGCGCAAGAGAGCTTACAGCATAGTGGTTAGTGTAGGAGAGCTTGCAGCGTAGTGTGCAGCGCAAGAGACCTTGAAGCGTAGTGGTTAGTACAGGAGACCTGTCAGCGTAGTGTGGAGTATAACAGACCTTGAAGCGTAGTGTGCAGTGCCAGAGACCTCGCAGCGTAGTGTGCAGTGCCAGAGACCTTGCAGCATAGTGGTTAGTATAGGAGAGCTTGCAGCGTAGTGTGCAGCGCAAGAGACCTTGAAGCGTAGTGGTTAGTACAGGAGAGCCTACCACATAGTGTGGAGCACAAGAGAGCTTGCAGTGCAGTGGCTAGTACAGGGGAGCCTTCCACGTAGTGTGGAGTACAGGACCTTGCAGCGACCACTGACGGGCGACTCCATTCAGCTGCAAAGCCTACAGAGTGACTGTATGCAACATTGCTACGACAGCGTCAAAGGATGCACCTGCAAAGTCTGTACATGAACACGACACGCCTACAAGTCTTGTATCTATGCCGCCGTGCCGTGCCGCTAGTTCCGACTCTATTTTCTCTGCAGGCAAGTTTGCTACAAAGCACCAGCAACGCACCTGCAAAGTCTGTAGATGGACACTACACGCCTACAAGTCTTGTATCTATGCCACGGTGCCGTGTCGCTAGTTCCAGCTCTGTTGTCTCTGCAGGCAAGTTTGCTACAAAGCACCAGCCACGCACCTGCAAAGTCTGTAGATGAAAACGACACGCTTACAAGTCTTGTATCTATGCCGCCGTGCCGTGCCGGTAGTTCCAACTCTGTTGTCTCTGCGGGCAAGTTCTGCTGCAAAGCACCAGCCACGCACCTGCAAAGTCTCAGGACAGTCCCGCCTTTGTAGTAGTGCTAGAATGGACCGGCGATGGCGCAGCGGTATACTCCAAGACTTGCCACAGCAGGGCAGATGTCTGAAGACTGACCGAGGCAGAGCAGCGTATGGTCTGTGAACTGTACGTTGGATGCAGCTAATGTCGGTGGAATATACCATGGCTGCTCCAGTTATCCATGCTCTTTGGACCAGCGGGTTCTCTAGTTGGCGGACAGTAGCGATACCACAAAGTGTTCACGTACTTACTCTCCAAACAGTTGCAAGATCCCACACTGTTGAGCTCAGCTCTAATAGTTGAGCATTTTAGAGCTCAGCCCCAAGTGATAGACCGCAAACTACTCTTACTACGGCTTAGAGCAGCAGCAGCAGCAGCAGCAGCAGCAGCAGCAGCAGCAGCAGCAGCAGCAGCAGCAGCAGCAGCAGCAGCAGCAGCAGCAGCAGCAGCAGCAGCAGCAGCAGCAGCAGCAGCAGCAGCAGCAGCAGCAGCAGCAGCAGCAGCAGCAGCAGCAGCAGCAGCAGCAGCAGCAGCAGCAGCAGCAGCAGCAGCAGCAGCAGCAGCAGCAGCAGCAGCAGCAGCAGCAGCAGCAGCAGCAGCAGCAGCAGCAGCAGCAGCAGCAGCAGCAGCAGCAGCAGCAGCAGCAGCAGCAGCAGCAGCAGCAGCAGCAGCAGCAGCAGCAGCAGCAGCAGCAGCAGCAGCAGCAGCAGCAGCAGCAGCAGCAGCAGCAGCAGCAGCAGCAGCAGCAGCAGCAGCAGCAGCAGCAGCAGCAGCAGCAGCAGCAGCAGCAGCAGCAGCAGCAGCAGCAGCAGCAGCAGCAGCAGCAGCAGCAGCAGCAGCAGCAGCAGCAGCAGCAGCAGCAGCAGCAGCAGCAGCAGCAGCAGCAGCAGCAGCAGCAGCAGCAGCAGCAGCAGCAGCAGCAGCAGCAGCAGCAGCAGCAGCAGCAGCAGCAGCAGCAGCAGCAGCAGCAGCAGCAGCAGCAGCAGCAGCAGCAGCAGCAGCAGCAGCAGCAGCAGCAGCAGCAGCAGCAGCAGCAGCAGCAGCAGCAGCAGCAGCAGCAGCAGCAGCAGCAGCAGCAGCAGCAGCAGCAGCAGCAGCAGCAGCAGCAGCAGCAGCAGCAGCAGCAGCAGCAGCAGCAGCAGCAGCAGCAGCAGCAGCAGCAGCAGCAGCAGCAGCAGCAGCAGCAGCAGCAGCAGCAGCAGCAGCAGCAGCAGCAGCAGCAGCAGCAGCAGCAGCAGCAGCAGCAGCAGCAGCAGCAGCAGCAGCAGCAGCAGCAGCAGCAGCAGCAGCAGCAGCAGCAGCAGCAGCAGCAGCAGCAGCAGCAGCAGCAGCAGCAGCAGCAGCAGCAGCAGCAGCAGCAGCAGCAGCAGCAGCAGCAGCAGCAGCAGCAGCAGCAGCAGCAGCAGCAGCAGCAGCAGCAGCAGCAGCAGCAGCAGCAGCAGCAGCAGCAGCAGCAGCAGCAGCAGCAGCAGCAGCAGCAGCAGCAGCAGCAGCAGCAGCAGCAGCAGCAGCAGCAGCAGCAGCAGCAGCAGCAGCAGCAGCAGCAGCAGCAGCAGCAGCAGCAGCAGCAGCAGCAGCAGCAGCAGCAGCAGCAGCAGCAGCAGCAGCAGCAGCAGCAGCAGCAGCAGCAGCAGCAGCAGCAGCAGCAGCAGCAGCAGCAGCAGCAGCAGCAGCAGCAGCAGCAGCAGCAGCAGCAGCAGCAGCAGCAGCAGCAGCAGCAGCAGCAGCAGCAGCAGCAGCAGCAGCAGCAGCAGCAGCAGCAGCAGCAGCAGCAGCAGCAGCAGCAGCAGCAGCAGCAGCAGCAGCAGCAGCAGCAGCAGCAGCAGCAGCAGCAGCAGCAGCAGCAGCAGCAGCAGCAGCAGCAGCAGCAGCAGCAGCAGCAGCAGCAGCAGCAGCAGCAGCAGCAGCAGCAGCAGCAGCAGCAGCAGCAGCAGCAGCAGCAGCAGCAGCAGCAGCAGCAGCAGCAGCAGCAGCAGCAGCAGCAGCAGCAGCAGCAGCAGCAGCAGCAGCAGCAGCAGCAGCAGCAGCAGCAGCAGCAGCAGCAGCAGCAGCAGCAGCAGCAGCAGCAGCAGCAGCAGCAGCAGCAGCAGCAGCAGCAGCAGCAGCAGCAGCAGCAGCAGCAGCAGCAGCAGCAGCAGCAGCAGCAGCAGCAGCAGCAGCAGCAGCAGCAGCAGCAGCAGCAGCAGCAGCAGCAGCAGCAGCAGCAGCAGCAGCAGCAGCAGCAGCAGCAGCAGCAGCAGCAGCAGCAGCAGCAGCAGCAGCAGCAGCAGCAGCAGCAGCAGCAGCAGCAGCAGCAGCAGCAGCAGCAGCAGCAGCAGCAGCAGCAGCAGCAGCAGCAGCAGCAGCAGCAGCAGCAGCAGCAGCAGCAGCAGCAGCAGCAGCAGCAGCAGCAGCAGCAGCAGCAGCAGCAGCAGCAGCAGCAGCAGCAGCAGCAGCAGCAGCAGCAGCAGCAGCAGCAGCAGCAGCAGCAGCAGCAGCAGCAGCAGCAGCAGCAGCAGCAGCAGCAGCAGCAGCAGCAGCAGCAGCAGCAGCAGCAGCAGCAGCAGCAGCAGCAGCAGCAGCAGCAGCAGCAGCAGCAGCAGCAGCAGCAGCAGCAGCAGCAGCAGCAGCAGCAGCAGCAGCAGCAGCAGCAGCAGCAGCAGCAGCAGCAGCAGCAGCAGCAGCAGCAGCAGCAGCAGCAGCAGCAGCAGCAGCAGCAGCAGCAGCAGCAGCAGCAGCAGCAGCAGCAGCAGCAGCAGCAGCAGCAGCAGCAGCAGCAGCAGCAGCAGCAGCAGCAGCAGCAGCAGCAGCAGCAGCAGCAGCAGCAGCAGCAGCAGCAGCAGCAGCAGCAGCAGCAGCAGCAGCAGCAGCAGCAGCAGCAGCAGCAGCAGCAGCAGCAGCAGCAGCAGCAGCAGCAGCAGCAGCAGCAGCAGCAGCAGCAGCAGCAGCAGCAGCAGCAGCAGCAGCAGCAGCAGCAGCAGCAGCAGCAGCAGCAGCAGCAGCAGCAGCAGCAGCAGCAGCAGCAGCAGCAGCAGCAGCAGCAGCAGCAGCAGCAGCAGCAGCAGCAGCAGCAGCAGCAGCAGCAGCAGCAGCAGCAGCAGCAGCAGCAGCAGCAGCAGCAGCAGCAGCAGCAGCAGCAGCAGCAGCAGCAGCAGCAGCAGCAGCAGCAGCAGCAGCAGCAGCAGCAGCAGCAGCAGCAGCAGCAGCAGCAGCAGCAGCAGCAGCAGCAGCAGCAGCAGCAGCAGCAGCAGCAGCAGCAGCAGCAGCAGCAGCAGCAGCAGCAGCAGCAGCAGCAGCAGCAGCAGCAGCAGCAGCAGCAGCAGCAGCAGCAGCAGCAGCAGCAGCAGCAGCAGCAGCAGCAGCAGCAGCAGCAGCAGCAGCAGCAGCAGCAGCAGCAGCAGCAGCAGCAGCAGCAGCAGCAGCAGCAGCAGCAGCAGCAGCAGCAGCAGCAGCAGCAGCAGCAGCAGCAGCAGCAGCAGCAGCAGCAGCAGCAGCAGCAGCAGCAGCAGCAGCAGCAGCAGCAGCAGCAGCAGCAGCAGCAGCAGCAGCAGCAGCAGCAGCAGCAGCAGCAGCAGCAGCAGCAGCAGCAGCAGCAGCAGCAGCAGCAGCAGCAGCAGCAGCAGCAGCAGCAGCAGCAGCAGCAGCAGCAGCAGCAGCAGCAGCAGCAGCAGCAGCAGCAGCAGCAGCAGCAGCAGCAGCAGCAGCAGCAGCAGCAGCAGCAGCAGCAGCAGCAGCAGCAGCAGCAGCAGCAGCAGCAGCAGCAGCAGCAGCAGCAGCAGCAGCAGCAGCAGCAGCAGCAGCAGCAGCAGCAGCAGCAGCAGCAGCAGCAGCAGCAGCAGCAGCAGCAGCAGCAGCAGCAGCAGCAGCAGCAGCAGCAGCAGCAGCAGCAGCAGCAGCAGCAGCAGCAGCAGCAGCAGCAGCAGCAGCAGCAGCAGCAGCAGCAGCAGCAGCAGCAGCAGCAGCAGCAGCAGCAGCAGCAGCAGCAGCAGCAGCAGCAGCAGCAGCAGCAGCAGCAGCAGCAGCAGCAGCAGCAGCAGCAGCAGCAGCAGCAGCAGCAGCAGCAGCAGCAGCAGCAGCAGCAGCAGCAGCAGCAGCAGCAGCAGCAGCAGCAGCAGCAGCAGCAGCAGCAGCAGCAGCAGCAGCAGCAGCAGCAGCAGCAGCAGCAGCAGCAGCAGCAGCAGCAGCAGCAGCAGCAGCAGCAGCAGCAGCAGCAGCAGCAGCAGCAGCAGCAGCAGCAGCAGCAGCAGCAGCAGCAGCAGCAGCAGCAGCAGCAGCAGCAGCAGCAGCAGCAGCAGCAGCAGCAGCAGCAGCAGCAGCAGCAGCAGCAGCAGCAGCAGCAGCAGCAGCAGCAGCAGCAGCAGCAGCAGCAGCAGCAGCAGCAGCAGCAGCAGCAGCAGCAGCAGCAGCAGCAGCAGCAGCAGCAGCAGCAGCAGCAGCAGCAGCAGCAGCAGCAGCAGCAGCAGCAGCAGCAGCAGCAGCAGCAGCAGCAGCAGCAGCAGCAGCAGCAGCAGCAGCAGCAGCAGCAGCAGCAGCAGCAGCAGCAGCAGCAGCAGCAGCAGCAGCAGCAGCAGCAGCAGCAGCAGCAGCAGCAGCAGCAGCAGCAGCAGCAGCAGCAGCAGCAGCAGCAGCAGCAGCAGCAGCAGCAGCAGCAGCAGCAGCAGCAGCAGCAGCAGCAGCAGCAGCAGCAGCAGCAGCAGCAGCAGCAGCAGCAGCAGCAGCAGCAGCAGCAGCAGCAGCAGCAGCAGCAGCAGCAGCAGCAGCAGCAGCAGCAGCAGCAGCAGCAGCAGCAGCAGCAGCAGCAGCAGCAGCAGCAGCAGCAGCAGCAGCAGCAGCAGCAGCAGCAGCAGCAGCAGCAGCAGCAGCAGCAGCAGCAGCAGCAGCAGCAGCAGCAGCAGCAGCAGCAGCAGCAGCAGCAGCAGCAGCAGCAGCAGCAGCAGCAGCAGCAGCAGCAGCAGCAGCAGCAGCAGCAGCAGCAGCAGCAGCAGCAGCAGCAGCAGCAGCAGCAGCAGCAGCAGCAGCAGCAGCAGCAGCAGCAGCAGCAGCAGCAGCAGCAGCAGCAGCAGCAGCAGCAGCAGCAGCAGCAGCAGCAGCAGCAGCAGCAGCAGCAGCAGCAGCAGCAGCAGCAGCAGCAGCAGCAGCAGCAGCAGCAGCAGCAGCAGCAGCAGCAGCAGCAGCAGCAGCAGCAGCAGCAGCAGCAGCAGCAGCAGCAGCAGCAGCAGCAGCAGCAGCAGCAGCAGCAGCAGCAGCAGCAGCAGCAGCAGCAGCAGCAGCAGCAGCAGCAGCAGCAGCAGCAGCAGCAGCAGCAGCAGCAGCAGCAGCAGCAGCAGCAGCAGCAGCAGCAGCAGCAGCAGCAGCAGCAGCAGCAGCAGCAGCAGCAGCAGCAGCAGCAGCAGCAGCAGCAGCAGCAGCAGCAGCAGCAGCAGCAGCAGCAGCAGCAGCAGCAGCAGCAGCAGCAGCAGCAGCAGCAGCAGCAGCAGCAGCAGCAGCAGCAGCAGCAGCAGCAGCAGCAGCAGCAGCAGCAGCAGCAGCAGCAGCAGCAGCAGCAGCAGCAGCAGCAGCAGCAGCAGCAGCAGCAGCAGCAGCAGCAGCAGCAGCAGCAGCAGCAGCAGCAGCAGCAGCAGCAGCAGCAGCAGCAGCAGCAGCAGCAGCAGCAGCAGCAGCAGCAGCAGCAGCAGCAGCAGCAGCAGCAGCAGCAGCAGCAGCAGCAGCAGCAGCAGCAGCAGCAGCAGCAGCAGCAGCAGCAGCAGCAGCAGCAGCAGCAGCAGCAGCAGCAGCAGCAGCAGCAGCAGCAGCAGCAGCAGCAGCAGCAGCAGCAGCAGCAGCAGCAGCAGCAGCAGCAGCAGCAGCAGCAGCAGCAGCAGCAGCAGCAGCAGCAGCAGCAGCAGCAGCAGCAGCAGCAGCAGCAGCAGCAGCAGCAGCAGCAGCAGCAGCAGCAGCAGCAGCAGCAGCAGCAGCAGCAGCAGCAGCAGCAGCAGCAGCAGCAGCAGCAGCAGCAGCAGCAGCAGCAGCAGCAGCAGCAGCAGCAGCAGCAGCAGCAGCAGCAGCAGCAGCAGCAGCAGCAGCAGCAGCAGCAGCAGCAGCAGCAGCAGCAGCAGCAGCAGCAGCAGCAGCAGCAGCAGCAGCAGCAGCAGCAGCAGCAGCAGCAGCAGCAGCAGCAGCAGCAGCAGCAGCAGCAGCAGCAGCAGCAGCAGCAGCAGCAGCAGCAGCAGCAGCAGCAGCAGCAGCAGCAGCAGCAGCAGCAGCAGCAGCAGCAGCAGCAGCAGCAGCAGCAGCAGCAGCAGCAGCAGCAGCAGCAGCAGCAGCAGCAGCAGCAGCAGCAGCAGCAGCAGCAGCAGCAGCAGCAGCAGCAGCAGCAGCAGCAGCAGCAGCAGCAGCAGCAGCAGCAGCAGCAGCAGCAGCAGCAGCAGCAGCAGCAGCAGCAGCAGCAGCAGCAGCAGCAGCAGCAGCAGCAGCAGCAGCAGCAGCAGCAGCAGCAGCAGCAGCAGCAGCAGCAGCAGCAGCAGCAGCAGCAGCAGCAGCAGCAGCAGCAGCAGCAGCAGCAGCAGCAGCAGCAGCAGCAGCAGCAGCAGCAGCAGCAGCAGCAGCAGCAGCAGCAGCAGCAGCAGCAGCAGCAGCAGCAGCAGCAGCAGCAGCAGCAGCAGCAGCAGCAGCAGCAGCAGCAGCAGCAGCAGCAGCAGCAGCAGCAGCAGCAGCAGCAGCAGCAGCAGCAGCAGCAGCAGCAGCAGCAGCAGCAGCAGCAGCAGCAGCAGCAGCAGCAGCAGCAGCAGCAGCAGCAGCAGCAGCAGCAGCAGCAGCAGCAGCAGCAGCAGCAGCAGCAGCAGCAGCAGCAGCAGCAGCAGCAGCAGCAGCAGCAGCAGCAGCAGCAGCAGCAGCAGCAGCAGCAGCAGCAGCAGCAGCAGCAGCAGCAGCAGCAGCAGCAGCAGCAGCAGCAGCAGCAGCAGCAGCAGCAGCAGCAGCAGCAGCAGCAGCAGCAGCAGCAGCAGCAGCAGCAGCAGCAGCAGCAGCAGCAGCAGCAGCAGCAGCAGCAGCAGCAGCAGCAGCAGCAGCAGCAGCAGCAGCAGCAGCAGCAGCAGCAGCAGCAGCAGCAGCAGCAGCAGCAGCAGCAGCAGCAGCAGCAGCAGCAGCAGCAGCAGCAGCAGCAGCAGCAGCAGCAGCAGCAGCAGCAGCAGCAGCAGCAGCAGCAGCAGCAGCAGCAGCAGCAGCAGCAGCAGCAGCAGCAGCAGCAGCAGCAGCAGCAGCAGCAGCAGCAGCAGCAGCAGCAGCAGCAGCAGCAGCAGCAGCAGCAGCAGCAGCAGCAGCAGCAGCAGCAGCAGCAGCAGCAGCAGCAGCAGCAGCAGCAGCAGCAGCAGCAGCAGCAGCAGCAGCAGCAGCAGCAGCAGCAGCAGCAGCAGCAGCAGCAGCAGCAGCAGCAGCAGCAGCAGCAGCAGCAGCAGCAGCAGCAGCAGCAGCAGCAGCAGCAGCAGCAGCAGCAGCAGCAGCAGCAGCAGCAGCAGCAGCAGCAGCAGCAGCAGCAGCAGCAGCAGCAGCAGCAGCAGCAGCAGCAGCAGCAGCAGCAGCAGCAGCAGCAGCAGCAGCAGCAGCAGCAGCAGCAGCAGCAGCAGCAGCAGCAGCAGCAGCAGCAGCAGCAGCAGCAGCAGCAGCAGCAGCAGCAGCAGCAGCAGCAGCAGCAGCAGCAGCAGCAGCAGCAGCAGCAGCAGCAGCAGCAGCAGCAGCAGCAGCAGCAGCAGCAGCAGCAGCAGCAGCAGCAGCAGCAGCAGCAGCAGCAGCAGCAGCAGCAGCAGCAGCAGCAGCAGCAGCAGCAGCAGCAGCAGCAGCAGCAGCAGCAGCAGCAGCAGCAGCAGCAGCAGCAGCAGCAGCAGCAGCAGCAGCAGCAGCAGCAGCAGCAGCAGCAGCAGCAGCAGCAGCAGCAGCAGCAGCAGCAGCAGCAGCAGCAGCAGCAGCAGCAGCAGCAGCAGCAGCAGCAGCAGCAGCAGCAGCAGCAGCAGCAGCAGCAGCAGCAGCAGCAGCAGCAGCAGCAGCAGCAGCAGCAGCAGCAGCAGCAGCAGCAGCAGCAGCAGCAGCAGCAGCAGCAGCAGCAGCAGCAGCAGCAGCAGCAGCAGCAGCAGCAGCAGCAGCAGCAGCAGCAGCAGCAGCAGCAGCAGCAGCAGCAGCAGCAGCAGCAGCAGCAGCAGCAGCAGCAGCAGCAGCAGCAGCAGCAGCAGCAGCAGCAGCAGCAGCAGCAGCAGCAGCAGCAGCAGCAGCAGCAGCAGCAGCAGCAGCAGCAGCAGCAGCAGCAGCAGCAGCAGCAGCAGCAGCAGCAGCAGCAGCAGCAGCAGCAGCAGCAGCAGCAGCAGCAGCAGCAGCAGCAGCAGCAGCAGCAGCAGCAGCAGCAGCAGCAGCAGCAGCAGCAGCAGCAGCAGCAGCAGCAGCAGCAGCAGCAGCAGCAGCAGCAGCAGCAGCAGCAGCAGCAGCAGCAGCAGCAGCAGCAGCAGCAGCAGCAGCAGCAGCAGCAGCAGCAGCAGCAGCAGCAGCAGCAGCAGCAGCAGCAGCAGCAGCAGCAGCAGCAGCAGCAGCAGCAGCAGCAGCAGCAGCAGCAGCAGCAGCAGCAGCAGCAGCAGCAGCAGCAGCAGCAGCAGCAGCAGCAGCAGCAGCAGCAGCAGCAGCAGCAGCAGCAGCAGCAGCAGCAGCAGCAGCAGCAGCAGCAGCAGCAGCAGCAGCAGCAGCAGCAGCAGCAGCAGCAGCAGCAGCAGCAGCAGCAGCAGCAGCAGCAGCAGCAGCAGCAGCAGCAGCAGCAGCAGCAGCAGCAGCAGCAGCAGCAGCAGCAGCAGCAGCAGCAGCAGCAGCAGCAGCAGCAGCAGCAGCAGCAGCAGCAGCAGCAGCAGCAGCAGCAGCAGCAGCAGCAGCAGCAGCAGCAGCAGCAGCAGCAGCAGCAGCAGCAGCAGCAGCAGCAGCAGCAGCAGCAGCAGCAGCAGCAGCAGCAGCAGCAGCAGCAGCAGCAGCAGCAGCAGCAGCAGCAGCAGCAGCAGCAGCAGCAGCAGCAGCAGCAGCAGCAGCAGCAGCAGCAGCAGCAGCAGCAGCAGCAGCAGCAGCAGCAGCAGCAGCAGCAGCAGCAGCAGCAGCAGCAGCAGCAGCAGCAGCAGCAGCAGCAGCAGCAGCAGCAGCAGCAGCAGCAGCAGCAGCAGCAGCAGCAGCAGCAGCAGCAGCAGCAGCAGCAGCAGCAGCAGCAGCAGCAGCAGCAGCAGCAGCAGCAGCAGCAGCAGCAGCAGCAGCAGCAGCAGCAGCAGCAGCAGCAGCAGCAGCAGCAGCAGCAGCAGCAGCAGCAGCAGCAGCAGCAGCAGCAGCAGCAGCAGCAGCAGCAGCAGCAGCAGCAGCAGCAGCAGCAGCAGCAGCAGCAGCAGCAGCAGCAGCAGCAGCAGCAGCAGCAGCAGCAGCAGCAGCAGCAGCAGCAGCAGCAGCAGCAGCAGCAGCAGCAGCAGCAGCAGCAGCAGCAGCAGCAGCAGCAGCAGCAGCAGCAGCAGCAGCAGCAGCAGCAGCAGCAGCAGCAGCAGCAGCAGCAGCAGCAGCAGCAGCAGCAGCAGCAGCAGCAGCAGCAGCAGCAGCAGCAGCAGCAGCAGCAGCAGCAGCAGCAGCAGCAGCAGCAGCAGCAGCAGCAGCAGCAGCAGCAGCAGCAGCAGCAGCAGCAGCAGCAGCAGCAGCAGCAGCAGCAGCAGCAGCAGCAGCAGCAGCAGCAGCAGCAGCAGCAGCAGCAGCAGCAGCAGCAGCAGCAGCAGCAGCAGCAGCAGCAGCAGCAGCAGCAGCAGCAGCAGCAGCAGCAGCAGCAGCAGCAGCAGCAGCAGCAGCAGCAGCAGCAGCAGCAGCAGCAGCAGCAGCAGCAGCAGCAGCAGCAGCAGCAGCAGCAGCAGCAGCAGCAGCAGCAGCAGCAGCAGCAGCAGCAGCAGCAGCAGCAGCAGCAGCAGCAGCAGCAGCAGCAGCAGCAGCAGCAGCAGCAGCAGCAGCAGCAGCAGCAGCAGCAGCAGCAGCAGCAGCAGCAGCAGCAGCAGCAGCAGCAGCAGCAGCAGCAGCAGCAGCAGCAGCAGCAGCAGCAGCAGCAGCAGCAGCAGCAGCAGCAGCAGCAGCAGCAGCAGCAGCAGCAGCAGCAGCAGCAGCAGCAGCAGCAGCAGCAGCAGCAGCAGCAGCAGCAGCAGCAGCAGCAGCAGCAGCAGCAGCAGCAGCAGCAGCAGCAGCAGCAGCAGCAGCAGCAGCAGCAGCAGCAGCAGCAGCAGCAGCAGCAGCAGCAGCAGCAGCAGCAGCAGCAGCAGCAGCAGCAGCAGCAGCAGCAGCAGCAGCAGCAGCAGCAGCAGCAGCAGCAGCAGCAGCAGCAGCAGCAGCAGCAGCAGCAGCAGCAGCAGCAGCAGCAGCAGCAGCAGCAGCAGCAGCAGCAGCAGCAGCAGCAGCAGCAGCAGCAGCAGCAGCAGCAGCAGCAGCAGCAGCAGCAGCAGCAGCAGCAGCAGCAGCAGCAGCAGCAGCAGCAGCAGCAGCAGCAGCAGCAGCAGCAGCAGCAGCAGCAGCAGCAGCAGCAGCAGCAGCAGCAGCAGCAGCAGCAGCAGCAGCAGCAGCAGCAGCAGCAGCAGCAGCAGCAGCAGCAGCAGCAGCAGCAGCAGCAGCAGCAGCAGCAGCAGCAGCAGCAGCAGCAGCAGCAGCAGCAGCAGCAGCAGCAGCAGCAGCAGCAGCAGCAGCAGCAGCAGCAGCAGCAGCAGCAGCAGCAGCAGCAGCAGCAGCAGCAGCAGCAGCAGCAGCAGCAGCAGCAGCAGCAGCAGCAGCAGCAGCAGCAGCAGCAGCAGCAGCAGCAGCAGCAGCAGCAGCAGCAGCAGCAGCAGCAGCAGCAGCAGCAGCAGCAGCAGCAGCAGCAGCAGCAGCAGCAGCAGCAGCAGCAGCAGCAGCAGCAGCAGCTGCTGCTGCTGCTGCTGCTTGTAACTATACCGCAGTAATATAAAAGCTTAGCCATAATAGTTGAGCTCAATCTGAGCTTTTAAAACTAGGTTTGATAAACACGTCATTGGTTGGCCCACTAAAGTAAACGGCTCGTTCTGATTGGCCGGTGCGGTCATACCCGACCTAACCGGTCAAGATTTATGCACATTTATGGGATAAGTGCGTAAACCAAGCAGGATAGTACACGAACTAGTGCCAGCGTTTATATAAGTTTATAAAAGTTTTATAAATGTGGGTTATCTCATGCTGCTTGCTACGATCGCTGAGGAGAGCCAAGAATTCTACGCTACAAGCCCTTCACAAGTCGCCTCGGTCAGTTCATGCACAGATCGAATAAAATTTATGCCACACCCCCGCGAAGATGTATAAAAACATCAGTAACTTCTGATTCAACGGACACGCAGATGGACATGGCTTGTCAAGGTCGATGGCGCTGCAGGAGAGCTCTCAAGACGCCTCCATTTGTTTATTGCTCAGTGATATGAAGTGGATACGCAAGCCTCGATGAGGAAGTTATTCAATCTACAATTACGGCAATGCTGTTGGCATAACTTACCGAGAGTGATGGCGCTGCAGACGATCTCTCAAGTCACCTCCTGATCCGGAGTCGGCCAACAAGGCTGCAACAAATACTGCTCAGCAGGCATAGTGTGGTGCTCAGCAGAAGTATGTGTCACGTCCGTATCGGTGCTTCATGCGGTAAGTTATATCGCGAACGTATGAGGAAAAATGCCACGTGCATAACAGCCCTGGTGCTCAAAGGGAGAGAGGCCCGCTGATAGTCAGGAGGACGGAAAGCCTGGTCCCACCCCAGCAACCGATAGGAGTATATGGCCCTACATGGAGTTTAGCAGAGGCAGGTGCAGGTGAAAACGTCCCTTTCTATACAGCAGCAGCAGCAACGGGGCAGCATCAGCAGGAGAGCCGGACAGCAGCGGCGGAGAAAAGGCGGGCGTGAAGCATCTTGTTAGTCAATTACTGCGGTCGCAGCTGCTAATTGGGGCACGCCTGCTTGTGACGCTTGGGTACTCTTGTAGCTGATTTGAGCGGAGCACTAGCAGCCTTGCGAGGCACCAACTCAATAAGCCCTGTGCGCTACTTTGTCACGACTCTCTGCCTTGCGCCGTGTTGATCAGTGCTGTCGACTCCTGTCTGTCAGATTTGACACAGTCGTCCCTTTCCCGTCGTCCTTGCAGCAGGCACCGGCATTCCACGTGAAAATTCTGCATCTTTGCTAGCAGCAGCAACATGGAGGCAGCAGAAGGAGCAGTAGTAGCTGCAGCCGCAGCAGCACCACAACACCACCAGCAGCAGCTCAGCAGCACCAGCACCAGCAGCAGCACTGACAGGTGGCAGCAGCTCCGATGGTTTGGAGCAGCAGCTGCGTGATGTCGACACTGAGATCAAGAAGGTGGGGGGGCAGATTGAGAACTTGGAGAAGGAGATCGACCAGGTCATGGTGGCCTGGAGAAGCAGCAACCTTACCGTGGCATGAACGTGGAGGAGCTCAAGGAGGAAAAGAACAGCTTAGGGAGGAAAAGAAACAGCTCAGGAAAAAGAGAAACAGCTGCGCAGGAAAGAGGAATTGCTCCTGAGGGCAACGCCAGGCTGAGGGACAGGGAGGCCATGCCGTCACCACCTGTGCCAGGTGAGCTGGCACTGAAGCATTTTATTTTGCTGCCAAACCTTGCGTGATGGCGTGTGCTTACAGCTTTTCCTTGGCATGCACTGCTGCACATCGTAACGCAT
>JAFCMP010000226.1:0-48216 GCA_017506865.1 Tribonema minus
CACAGGCGTTCCATTATTCATCATCGCAAGCACGTAACCTCGTAAGAGTGACACACTGAACCAAGATGTCAGCGTACATCATGAGTGGGGCATTGCGGTATGACATTGTTGTACACATAGCATTGCGGGCATCTGCGGCTGCAATCTGCTCTCGATCTCGTGCTGCTGCTCTCGATCTCGTGCTGCTGCTCAGAACTCTACTTCCCTCAGTTATGTACCACCTGGAGGTCATCACGTCTATCTTTGCTGCATTTATTTGGCCGAACAGAATTCTGCTCTCAAACAGACGCATCCACAGTCATGTTGATGCTGGATGCCTCGCGCTGGACTTGGCGCCAAAGTCGTCGTGTTCAAGTTGCTGGAATAGCGCTGCACATATAAAGTAAGCGATTCCTGGTATCAAGTGCTGCCAGGGTGCACGTGGAACAGCTTGCCGATACTCACAAAGGTTCAGAAATGGCGCTAAGGTTCGCAGCCAGCCTGAGGGCTTGGAATCTGACCTTGATTCAGCATCTTATTAACACTTACTTCCTGAACATAGCATTAACCAGACAGGCTCTCAATGAAGTTACCGGCAACTGAGGTCACTGTTTTTTTTCTGTGTAGACACCTTTAGCAGTTGACTGCAGCTGCAGGCAGCAACGCCGCTCTCTGTCCCGAGTCCTCGCCAGCTCCAAAGCAAGCCGGAGCTGCTCATCTGGAGCTTTCATGTGCTCACTGGCGTAAGCCATAGTGGCATCTTTTCCACAACTCTGTAAGGTTGCAAGAACGTCAGTTCAGCCCGACTGCCCTACGCCTACCACTGTCTGAAACAGCCAGGTGCATGATGCTCGATTGCCATCATCACTGAGAGCCAAGCCTTGCCACCTTTGAGTCAGCTGCAATCTTACTACTCTAGCATGCTCCCCACTGACGGTAATGCAGCTATCGATAGAATGCCCAAACAAAATAGACCAGCAAAACTCCTTCACAATGCTTCATGCGCAATAGCCGCGTTGCCGGCCATCAGTAGCCATGCTATGTTTCCAGCTGTGGTCTTTGTATTGAACTAGCCAGAAGGGGGCCTACGACAGCATGACCTGTTAAGTGATGTGTGCCATTTGATCATCATGATTCACCGTCGCATCTCACGCTATGCTAATCTGAACATTTTTGGGAGCCACAGGCTGGAAGTACTGCACTACTATTTCCATTCAAACGCTACAGTACTGTCATCCAGTTTATTCAAGTGGTTCATCTTCATGGGGTCGCTTTTATTTTCAGTTACATAGGCACTGCTGATTATGTGCAGCTCTGTCCGGTGCTGACAAGTGATTTGCGCTGCCATTGTTGTACCGTGGTTCTGCTGCTTTGCAGATGTGTACATCCATGTGGGTCAACGCATCCGCGGCGTCTTCTGCAATGGGCCTTCCTTCAGAGTGGAAGTCCATCGTTACCTGTTAAGCTCTGGTGCGGCGCCTCCTCAGGAACGCATCTCCTTAGACAAGTGGAACAACTTTAGGAGCAAGTGTCGCAATACCAGGCGCACAACAGTTATAGTTTATACGCTGATCTCTGACAATGCGGATGTGTCGTCTGCTGCTGCAGTCGCTTATGACTTGTCTGCTCCTACATCATGAGGGCAGGGGTTTTGCAACCGGACTGACAAGTTGCTGCATCAGATCAATGTTTAATGGATTAATTTATTTTATCTGCTTCACTCCGACTTTTAGACTGCATCAGATCGAGAGTGGTGTTCTTCTCGTTGTGCCGTTTTCTATCGCCGGTTTCGACGTTTTGTAGTGCTCTTTGTTATGATCATCAACTCCCACCTTGCGGTTGATAGTAGTGACATGCTTGCTCCCATTGAGCCCAGTGTTTGGTTTGGGAGAGAGAACAATTGAGCAAACCTCTTTGACTCGTGGCACAGCAACTTGGCTGAGTGACGAACCCAGCCTGCGATGACATCACAACTCCACCGATGCTGTGTGTATGTGAGCACAAGGGGCGGCTGTCATGGTGCTCCTGAGGCGCATTTGCTTGTACTTCCATTCTTTCGCTTACCATGGGGCGCAAAAAGCCCATTCATCGCGCGTTGCGCATCCGCTTCATGAAAGAGACTCAGTCGCAAACAGCCTTCCCTCTCCTCACACTACCACCAACATTCCACACCAAACCCTCTCTAAAGTTATATGCAGCGCCTCTACTTTGTATTCTCGCTGGGGAGGCGAAAGAGCTCAGATGGTTGATGCCATCGTAACTATCAGAGTCTACATGTGCCTTGTGACAAAGTGTACCACTTTTCATCTTTGTATGGACTCATATTCTCGTAGTGAAAAGGGCCGCGAGGGAGGCCGGTTGTTTGTGCGGGAAGCGTGGAAAATCTGTGTACGGCTCTGTTTATACAGAGCCATGTACGAGTAGCGCCGACGCCGGGCGCGCCGTGCAACCAAGCATCTGTGCACCGCGCACAGAAGCTAGATGATAGTGACACGCCCTGCGAGCTCCTGCGTCAGTGACCTGCTCAGCGCCGCGACTATTTGTTTCTTGTTGGCTGTACAGTCACAACTTATTACTCTAAGCTGTTTACTGTACGGGGAGGGATCCAGACTTTGAAACAGGGCACCTGGGCAAAACAGATCCTCCTGCCACTACCGACCAAGTCTCTCTCATCTCCGACATCACCCTGTTTCCATGCACTGTGGCCCTATCCGCATGCCTATGCAATGCCGCCTCGCTGCTGGGTCACTTGGCATTCCCCTAGTGCAGGCTTGGGCGACAGCATGAGAGCTTAGGCCCTCAGCGTGTAGTCCTATGTGCATGTATGTGTGTGACACGTAGCATTACAACTGGACATGGCAATATTTTTTCTTCAACACACCCTGACGCTCCCAAGAAGCACTACTGAGGCAGGTTCTAGAGGGGGGAAGTGCAAAGTTTGAGCCGTGAAATTGTTTAAAAGGATAGGCCAGCCGTTGCAGCAGCAGCAGCGAGGTACGTACGTACGTGTGACGTTTGCGATTCGAATATATCAAGGATTATTGGCGCCATTTCCGGAGCAACTGCTGTGCCCTAAAGCCAGAGCAGCAGCATCACATCCACTCAACAGCATAGCCGCCAGAGCCAGGGACTAGGTTTACACAGGGATCGCCAGCTATTCTCTGCATACTGCCACTCGCCCCCCGCAATCGTCATCGCTAGCACAACCACCAGCAGCAGTAGCGCAGCAGCAGCAGCAGCGCAGCAAAGACAGTAGCAGCAGCAGGCACGGCACCAGCACACCACAAGTCAACCGTTACCTCGGCGCAACAGACCACCACCACCAGCAGCAGCAGCAGCAGCCAGGGAGCAGCAGCAACAGTAGCAACTCAGGCGATCTAGCGGAATAGGCGAGCAACACGCAGGCAAGTGCGCACTGTTGCAAACTCTGTAGTATGTCCTGGGTAATCGGTACTGGTACAGCATAGCCGAGCAACGCCTGTAGCAGCAGCAGCAGGAGCAACGCAAACAACACACCAGGCGTGCAGTCGTAAGCACGGTGTGCTTTGTATCGTTGGCAATCGAGGCAGTAGCAGCAGCACCGCCAGCAGCAACTGACATTAACGACAACTGACATCAGACGGTATTGCGCCAATGGTATACCACACGCAATGTAAAATATCACGCGACCAAGCGCAGTGGTACATCTGATACGAAACACCCCACACCACCAGCACCAGCAATAACAGCAGCAGCCTGAGCACCAGAAGGAGCAGCAGCAGCTGCTGCTTACAGCAGCTGCTGCAGAAGCGGCCGCCGCAACAGCAGCAGCAGCTGCAAATGGTAGCAGTAGCACCAGCACTGATAGCAGCAGCATGAATGAAGTGCAGCAGCGGAGATATGCCCTATGGATGCAGAGCAGCTGACACTCACAGCGGTCCAATGTTTAGAACACAGTTCAGCGGTTGTACTTGCCATAGCCATATGTGCATTATTTCACATCCAGTGGTTTAGAAGCGCGCTGCAAACTCATTGGCAAGCATGCACTCATGAATCATGCATGTCGTGTATGCACTTCAGAAACAGTACTTTGCTCTACCAGAGTCATCGTCTACCAGAGTCATCATGATCACAAACTAAAAACGCTCTGTGGGTACGCTTACGAGCATGGTGGGGAATGTCACAACGACCACCTGCGTTTGCCACCACCAGCCAACGGTGCAGGGTGTCACTGAGTCTATGTGGTGCTGCTGCAACTAAGTGTGCGCACGGTAAACTCAAGGAGTTGACGGTTCCAATGCCCACTTCCACCGTTGCGTCATTGCCACTGTTGTATTCTGGGAGAATCCTGCACCTCGGCACCTAGGCTTGCAGAGTCTGTGGTGGTGATTGGTGTGTGTGACAAAGCCGGCGTGAATAAGGGTGTAACGCCCCTGAACTCCTGGCAAGCAGTGTGCACTGCAAGGTGCATGGCCGGCAGCAGCTGTGCACAAGTACCTAGCCTCGCGCCGCACACAGGACGCCAGTGGGCTGCATATTTTGATAGCAAGACATGTACAGACGTAAGCCCTCAGGCTGCAAAACCATCGTGTATGCCTCTATGCGAACGACTGGAGTGCTGGACCGCTGCTGGCAGTCTGTGAGACATTATATAGGGCGAGGGGGAAAATCCCCTCGCAAGGGGAAAAGAAAAAATGGGCTTGAGCCTGGTTTGCATTACACTCACCCTCCTCACGGCCCCAAGTTAAAATCCCAAGATAGGAGAATCAGGAGAAATGGGAAAAATTAGAAAATTTCCTACAGGTACTGTGACAGGCGCCGTTAAGCAGTCGGTGCGGCCCCATAGTAGAATTTCATTTTTTTCCTATTTCTCCTATTTTCCTATCATGCATACCCAGATTTAGTGCTTCAGGAGGCCAGTGATTGCAAGACACGCACTTAAGCCCATTTTACTTTTCCTATCCGATAGGAAAGTTTCCCATCAAACTGATCACGTCATCTCAACCACATTTTTTTTGTTGCCCTCATTCAAAAGCAGGCATGGACATCGACGACTTTGACCTGCGAGCAGCGGAGAATGGCTTTATTGATGATGAGGAGCCCCCTGAAGAGCCGCCTATGCCGCTTGCCACCCCGCCGGCTGCTGCACCAGCTGCTCCATGTGCACCCCCGGGCCGCCCCTCGCCCAAGCGCAACACCAGCTACGCGAGGCAGAAGATGCAGCAGTACCGCGTGCCTTCCGGCCAGGGCATCAAGGGGTCGCACAACGGCATGGATGACATGCGCGGAGTGTTCGACGTGCCCAACTATGAGACTGATGCCGATGTGCGCGAGACCTTCTTCACCGACATCATTGAGGACCTGCACCGCTGCGGCTCGCCCTTTGTGCTGATGGAGAACATCTGCAGGCTACCGGAAGATGCAGAGACGCGCCTGCGTTTCGACATTGACGTGGAAGTACCTTATAACGCCGACCATCCACTTGCCCTCACCGCCGCCGTCGCCCACAAGTTCTGCAAGACGCTGTGGGACGTGTTGCACGAGTGCACCGGCATCAGCGGCGCCTCGCGCTTCTTCGTAGACGCCAAGGGCGCGCCCACGCCGACAGTTGCAGGCATGTGGAAGCACGGCTTGAAGATTACGTGCAGCGACATCAAGTGCACACACAAGGACATGCTGGGCGTTAGGCAGCTCATGAACGACCGCTACAGCGCGTGGGGGCACGAGGAGTGGCTGGACGGCAAGGAGGCGCACGAGATGCAGATCATCGACCCGTGCATCTACGAGAACAACGGCACTATGCTGCACGGCGCGGTCAAGGAGAAACAGCAGCAGCACGGCGGCTACAGCACGGTGGCAGTGATGGGCGGTGACGACCTTCAGTACTACAGCGGGGGCGACTTGCACGACCTCTCCTTCGCTGAGCTGCTGCGCGCCAAATCCATCCTGCACCATGACGAGAGCACCGCGAAACTGCAATGGCGCGCGGGCAAGGAGCCGGTCATTGTGCAGCGGCGTGGTGCCAAGCGCACGCGCCGCAGTGCCGGCGCGGTAGCGCTGGCCGCTGCAGCGGAGCACTACACCAACAAACTCACCACTGCAGATGTGCAGCACATCTACGAGGCGGCAGGGGGGGAGCTGCAGCTGCAGCAGATTGCCGGCATCAGGGCCGGCACCATCTCATGGCGGGAGGTGAGCCCCGGCACTGATGCTAGGGTGTGCCTTGTGCCCAAATGTGCCGGCAGTGGCCACAGCGACAACGCATTGCTTATCGAGTGCTATCACGGGCTCAAGTACAAGTGCTGCTCCACCGGGAAGTGCTTGTACCTGGAGCGCTGGGAGACCGAAGAGGACCTGCTCTTCGGTGGTGACAACGGGCTCGCCAGGCTGTTTGCCAAGCTGCGCAGCCACGACGTCAAGAACATTGGCGGCGACGGCGACAAGGCGCGATTCATCATCTACTGCGAAAAGACGGCGCTGTGGAAGCCGCGCTACAACAGTTTCGTGCGCTGCACCGAGATACCCAAGCTGGTGGCCGCCTACGTCGATCCGCAACTACAGGATCTGGAGCCGCACCTGGAGGCGGCGCGTGCCGCTGCTCGCACACGCAGTAGGGCAGAGGAAGAGGATGAGGAGGCGGACGAGGACCTAACAGTTTTGGAGGCCAAAGCGGCCTCCCTCTTTGCCATCAAAGAGAGCATCAAGGGCACGAGCAAGCGCGAGGCCATCTTGAAGGACGTATTCAGCACCGTACGCGACGAGGATTTCGAAAAGCTACTCGACGTCAACAAGGACATCTTCAGCTGCGAAAACGGCGTGGTGGAGCTGGCCACTGCCACGCTTCGCCCACGCGTGCGGAAGGACATGCTGACCCGTGCCGTCAACATTGACTACAATGCTGACTCGCCGCGCATCCCCGAAGTTATG
Source organism: Tribonema minus (assembly GCA_017506865.1). Classification (NCBI taxonomy): domain Eukaryota; class Xanthophyceae; order Tribonematales; family Tribonemataceae; genus Tribonema; species Tribonema minus. The sequence continues at coordinate 6,886 of JAFCMP010000226.1, forward strand.
CAGCTTCTGACCGACATCACCCTCGCCGCGCCGAATCGCCTCAACCGCCCAGCGCTGCTGGAGCGCCTGCTGCGCATACTGGGCTACTCCATCACGGGCCACGTGCGCGAGGAGATCATTGTATTCCTTCTCGGCCGCAGCGCGCGCAATGGCAAGGGCATCATCGAGAGCCTGCTGCAGCAGGTTCTCGGCTGCATGTTCTACCAGGCGCCGCAAAGCTTTCTGACGGCATGCAAGGCGGTGTCGGCGGGTGCCGCGTCATCGCACATGATGGCGCTACGTGGTGCACGCGTGGTCCACCTCGACGAGCTGCCGGCGGGTGTTGCGTTGGACGCGCAGATGATTAAGTACATCAGCGGCGGTGCCGACATCTCGGGGCGAGAGCTGTTTGGCACGCAGACGTCGTTTAGCCCAACCGCAGTTCCGTGGGCCAACACCAACGAGATGCCAATCATCAAGGCGGAGCCGGCGATATTGCAACGCATTGAAATCATCCCCTGCGATGCAAAGTTTCGCACGCCCGGGGATGCCAAGTTCCCCTACGATGCCAATGATAAGACACACTTCATCAAGAACACCAAACTGCGCGAACACCTGCCCGTAGAGGCGTTCCTGGCGGTGGTGTGCAGGCGGCCAAGAGGTGGTACGAGGGTGGGCTGGGGGAGAAACCGGCTTGCTGCAAGCTGGCATGCGACGCTTTCGCCGCTGACAACGACACGCTACAAAGCTGGATTAACGACGAGTGCGAGCTCGGATCCAGGGAGGGCGCCGATCCGGCACTCATCTTGTGTAGCAGCGCGTTCAGCGGTTACAACAATTACCGTGCGCGCCAGGAGCCAGCGCTACCGCCAATCAAGAAACGTGACATGCACGAGCAGATGGCGGCCAAGGGTTTTGCCAAGATAGATGACTACAGGAAGGCGCACAGCCAGTACAATCTCAAATGCGTGTACGCCGGGCTCAAGTCTGCGGGCGGATACTAGTGAATGCACGCGCGCCATGATGATCTTACATACAAATCTGCGTCTCCTTTGCCATGTTTTCGCCTGCTAGCCTGCTTGGGCAAGTGGCCCTCAGGCATGGTAATGGACTGCTTGCGTGCTTGCCTGCTTATCCCTTAAACGATGACAATGGATACTATATAATACCGCGCGCTTGTGCTGCCTCTGAACATGCAATGTCTGCATGCTAGTCATGTGTGCCGAGGGGAAAGTTTCCCCTCATGAGGGGGAAATCGAAATGAGCTTAAACGTGGCCTGCACTCCACTCACCCTCCTCAGGGGTACTGGTACAAAGCCCAGGATAGGAAAAACAGGCAAAATAGGAAAAATTAGAAAATCTACTGCAGCATGCTACTTGCCCTCTGCACATAGTAGAATTTCTTTTTTTTTCCTATTTCTCCTATTTTCCTATTCTGCACATGTAAGTGTGGGCCTTCAGGAGGTCAGTGGCTGCAAAGAGCATGTATAAGAGAATCTAACTTTTCCTATCCAGTAGGACAATTTCCTCTCGAATGCCCACCCGCGTGGTGCCATGTGGCAGCCCCCGGGCCGCACTTGCACCGCCTCACCCATGCGCCGTGTAACAGCCAGTCATAGCAAACACTCAAACGAGGCAAGAGGCGTGACACAGGTATCGGCATAAAGCAACTTCGAACTTCATTTGGTTGCGGGTGGGCTGGTAAATGAGGTCCCATGCCGACCCCTCATCGCATCCGGTATTCCAAGCGTGCTCTTTTCAATCATGCCGTCCCACTCCAGCACTTGCATTAGCTCCTTCGAGTCGCCGCCCCAGCCACACAGCAAGCCAGCTGCGGTGTAAACATCGCGCAAAGATTGCCCATGGCAAGCACTGCCCGATTGTCATTAGCCTGATGTTGCAGCGCCGCCACATGATGCTGTGCCGTGCTCGATTCAGGTGGGGCACACAGCCCGCTCGTCAAGATAAGACCCTTGTGCGCCTGCGCGTAGTGGAAGGAAGAAGCACAGCAAGACACCATCAGTGCGTCGCATAATCGGCACACAATGTATTATGTGCCACCACCATCATAGTGCAATACACAGGGTTGTCTGCTACAATCAGCTGCAGCATGAGGGCGAGGCACTCCGAGTCAGCCAGCACAGGCACAGGAAAGGCAGAACATGCACAGGCATCAGGTGTACACATGTACAATGTAGCCAGTACACATCACGTGTACACAGCACATGGGCGTAAGCACCTCCAGTACTTGCTGTAGGTGATTCGATCTGCAGCCACATGGCACCATGCAAATCTTGTCAGCGCCTTACACCTCTGGTGCTTGTAAGGCACCTGCCAACTGTCATCTAATAAGAAATTGGAGCACCATACTGTGCGATGGCCTGCGCGTGGCCATCATAGACATGCACATGCACTTCTCATAGTCATCATGACCTATGCTGCTCAACTATGACCTTCATCTTTGCAAGCACTTTCAATATGACGTCCACCTTCATGTCCGCCAGCGCGTCTGAGATCACTTGCATCTGATGTATAAGGTCAGCTGGTGCGCGGTTATCACCTGCTGATAACCAGTTGAATGTTCCAGCAGCCATCGTTGGGCTGTGCTTCATGAACTCATACCTAGACGACGATCGCTCAGATCTATGCCCCAAATATGCTTTAATGGCATTGGTGTACTGTGCTTGAAACTCCAGGCGCAGGTGTCCGTACTCGTGTTGGAAGCAGTATGCTGCATAGATCTGCCTGATCTTGTGCGGAGTCATGGCTACACCAAAGTGCTTGCGATACAGGTTTGCTATGGTTTGAAGCGCAGGTACTTTCTCCAGGTCTAGCTTGCGCTGCATGTTGTTCAGCTCGTGAGGAGAGCGGCGGTGCAAGAGCGCAAGTCCCTTCTGAAACCTGGCAAAGTCACACCACAACGGTGCGCAATGGTTCGCCTGCCCACCCTTGGCGCGCTCGCTGGTAATGAAGTGGCCGGCCCCTCCATGGGTGACTGTGTATGCAGGGTCCCTCAGCTCAGCCCCGCGCATACCCGAAACTAAACCCAAAGCCACAACACATTCCTTCTCTGTTGTCACTAGCGAATCTACGGTAGCTGCAGCCCACTGCATTACGTGCTCAAAATTCATTATGAAATACCCACGCTTTCCTCTATTCTTGTAGCTCTCATCTTGCCTTGTGATGTTTCGATTAGCAAGTAGAGGGCATCTAAACGAGTCACCCCACGCATGCCCTCTCAGTGCTACACGGACGCTGGTGAGAACAGCGGCCAGGCTATTCGAGCTGAGCGGTCTGCGAGCAGCGAGGAGGGTCTCCTTATACGCACCAACAGCAGCGGCACAACGTTCTCTATATGTGTCCTCGCTGGCAATCCAATCACAACACGCTGCCATCACCTCAAGCAAGTATCCCCTTGCATCGCATGGGCCGTGCAGATCCACCCTCCTACATCGCTTCATGGCAAAAGCGACTACTGGAGTCACTCGCCAATGGTCCACGCCATACGTTAGCTTTGTCGCAGGCATCTGTAGCAGTACTAGTGATCAAAGATAATTTTGTGCGTATCCAGCCATACGAAGAAAGCGTGGCACCGCTCAACTCATGTGCTGGCTGATCAAAGAACACGGAAGCACAGGTGGTGCAATGACCACTGCCAGGCAAATATTATATACTGCCTTAAACATACCACGCTCTAGGCACCATGCCGTGCACAAGTACACTCATCCACAAGCTCACCACATGGCTCCATGAGCGAAGGAGCCCCTACGCGGTAGTAAGGTGGTTGGAGCAGGTGCACCCTGAGGCCCTCTCTGACGACCTCGCTCACATCAGAAGCCTGTGGCGCAGAACATACGGTAAAAGCGTTGTGAAGCGCGGTGATGAATACAAGGTAGGAATGGAACAGGCTGTCCGGCGCGCAGAGCGAATGATATGCCATGCCAAGAGCGATGAGGAGAGGGTATGGGCGGAACACGTAAAAGCACGCACTGGTGAATTTGACTCCCTAAGCTTCTCCAGCCAGTACGAGCTCAAGGTCAATGGCAGCTTACAGAAAAGCGCGGCACACTCGTACACTGGTAGTGTGTCTGTGGATGGATTGCTTGCTGTCCTCGTGCGGCAACCAGCCTATGTTACAGAGCTCAGGCCGCCCATGCGTCAAGCTGGATCGAACGTGGCACAAATACCACAGCAGATTTCCGCAGATGAAAAGGTACTCACTGGCTGTGAGACGCTCCAGGCGGGCGCTGAAGTGCACGACCACGAAGTGACACAAACAGCACGCTGTAGCCTGCCTGTGCAAACTTGTGCTGCCCACACCTCACGTGAAGCGAACTGCAAAGTGGGCCCGCACATGGCTGTGCAGCGCAACGAGCCACCTAGCACACAAGTGCAGGCACAGTGTCAGGCGCAATCAGTATCATCTAATCACAGAGGTGCTATACCTGGCTTACATGATGACACATTGTGCAGTGCTGCCCAGCGGCAAAGTGTTTCATGCCGCCTCAGCTCCAGCTCCAGCTCTATGCACCTGCCTGCTGCAGCGCACATAGATTCGAGCACAGCGCAGCAGCAGGTGTGGAGCACAGCACCAGGACTACCACCAGCTAACGAGCTGATGTGCGACATGTTGTCAATTGTAAAATATCCTAGGCCAAAGGTGTTTGAATTGGCATGCGCACTGGCATTCATGTCTGGGAGGAGCTTAGCTGAACTACTTGCAACTGGCACTTTCATTTCTACACCACACAGCACCCTTGAATGCCCATGCATCGTTTTCAAAGCATTGTCATCAGCTACTACTGCCAGTGGCACCGCAGCACCGTTGCCGCTTCTATGTGAGCCCAGCTTATTCCTGGCGACATTGCACAGGCTGCGGCAACTGAAACCAACATCATCCACGACTCCTTGCAAGGACATTAACTCATGTTTCTGCAAGACCTCTAATGCAGCCGCGAAGGCTGTATTGGGGTCACCACGTTGCGCATTCTCAGACCTGAGGGCGCTGTACGTGGGGCTAACGTGCGCCCAGCATTGCACCGCTGACGCCTGCCCACAGCAGTCCTGCACACAAACTGGCAGCATAGCGAAAACACATGACCTGGTAAAAGACTGGGCAAAGCAGTGCTTGCCAACCTCACGGCTGGCATACTCGAAGGCATTCCTGACAAAGTGCTGCAGCGCTTACCTGGCTGCCATGAAGGTGAACAACAGCTCGAAGGATGGCTGCATGCCACTGAATGCTGCTGTTGACGTCGATGGCGAGCTGCCAACAGTGGTGGCGGCGGTGGCGGCGCCGGCATTCACAGGTACGTCGCCTTGCTCCAGCCAAGAGGTGAATCAGGCCAAGCTCCTTCAGACACTGTCGCCTGTGCTTGCCCAGCTGGCTGTGGCAAGGCATCACAAACAGAGTGCTGCAAAGGCATACATCAAACCAGTTGTGAAAAGATAAGCCATCCTCCAAGGCCGACAACGGGGGAGCGACTTGCAGACATTGATTCGATTGCTGACTTTGTAGCAGGCAGGGCAGCTTCTTGTCTTGGATCAAGCACACACACTAATGTTTGAAGCGCCTACTACTGAATGGTGATGTTCGGAGTTACACAAAGTAGCCAATGCACTGCTTCCAGTTGAACCCAGTCCAAGGCGAGCGAGTGCCCTGTGCACACTGCGGTGCCAACATGGGCCATAGGATGCTGCTCTGTGTCGTTCACTATTGGTGGCCCACTGCGTTTGCCAGTCCTTACCGTACACGTGTTCAAGCTCTTGCATCACATTACCTGGACTCAAGTTCGTTTCTTAAGAGACGGTCCACTGTGGTCTCCAATCTGGGTCCACACAATGCCATGATTGTGCTATGCATCGACATTAATTGCAGTCAACCACCACGCACAGCAGATTCTGGTCATACTGCAGTAGTATGAAAGCAGCCAATCCTTCATCAATAGCCAGTCATACAAAATTCAGAGTAATTTGAACTTGTTGAGGTATCTGCACAGCACAAGGCACTTCAGGGCTGTTACATTTGAATGCTTTCATCGACAGCAGACGGAGTGCCAGCTGCACTCATTGAAGCACCATGTACGTCCTTCGGTCACTACCTGGGCGCAAGCACGTTGATGAGAGTCAACGGATGTTGGTTTCTTGGATCACAGAGTAGCCATGCATCCAATACTATTGGAAATAATCCACGAGTACGTTATCACTACTTTCAGAGGCACGCTGGCGAAACAGCGAAGCACAACAGCGGCGCCGCATCTTTATCATGCGGCACTGCGTCTCTTGATAGCAAAGATTTCATCACTGAATACCTATCGGCTGCAAGATGACCGCATCGCTGCGAACACAATAGTATGAATACCTTCAGATTGTGACAGCTCTCGTGGTTTGTTTGCTGCTTGACCCATGTGTAGATTGCCGTGCTTGCGATGCATGTTGTGGTCAAGTGCCCCACCTACATGAGGACTGGGAGGTGCCTGCAAAGCGCAGCAAAGAATGACCTATCGGCTTGAATGTTATTTTGTACCACACCTCACGCGTGCACAAAAGACTAACCTGCCAGCACTGCATCTGCACAGTAGTTCCATACACTTGCTTTCACATCGAAAAATAACATTACAGCCGCTGTGCACATTGATGTTCAGTGAACGCTTAAGGTGTTTGCTTGTGATATCAGTCAGTGCTTGGTCCTCGTTGTGTCTTGCTGTATGCAAATAGGTGATGTCTGATATCCTGAACTGCGCAGCTGCTGCTGCAGTTGCAAGGAGTGAAGACTTGTTCGTATAAAGTCTACATATGCTTTGAGGCTTGACAGTTCTTGAAGATGGCTGGAATAGCGACACTAAGATCCTGGCCACCAACTCATGGTGCAAGGCTTGCTGAGAGGCTCTGCTGCCATCAACGAACGGCCATGATATCTAAGCAGCAGCCCACAACCGCATCAACACACCCAAAAGTGGGATGTGCGCGAGAGAAACTGGCCCACTTAGAGCTGCAGTGAGTATGTGTACATGTGGCAAAGGTCTTGGCGTTGAGCCCATGAGGGCCATCACAACATTTCAACGTCGCTCTTTATTTGATCGTGCTAACGCAAGGTGTAAACGCCACCGTGCTGGGATGGCAAATGTAAACTAAATCTCGATAGATAATTGCTAAAGCTGTAGTTGATTGTTGCTTCTCGCAAATGTGTTTCCCGTAGGAATTGACCTTCTCTCCAAGGCATTATCAGCCCCATAAGTGAGCAGCTTAAACCAATACGCTATCAGACTTACCTACACTATGATTAGGTAATTGCTGAAGCTGTAGTTGATTTTGCATCTCACCAAAAGTGTTTCCCGCAGGAATTGAACGACCGATGGAACTTGCACCTGATGGATGGCGCTGCGGCGCTATGCCTGCTCTGCGCTGTTGGTGGTGTGCTGCCCTCTGCCGTAAGCTCCTGCTGCTGCTGCTGGTTTGGGCTGCTGTTGCTACCTACTGCTGTTCATGGCTGCTGACGGTTGCGGCTGCTGCTGCTGGGATGCGAGTCCACAAGGACGTAGGATTGCACCACCGCTACAGGCATCATCCACTGCTGCCGCCATCACCGCCGCCGCCGCCACTGCTGTTGCTGCTGCTGTTGCTGCTGCTGCTGCTGCTGCTGTTGCTTGCTGCTGCTGACGCAGTGTTGAAGCGTGCTGGTCTGCGCTGCTGCTGCTGCTGCTGCTGCTGCCTGCTGCTGCTGCTGCTGCTGCTGCTGCTGCCTGCTGCTGCTGCTGCTGCTGCTGCTGCTCTGCTGCTGCTGCTGCTGCTGCTGCTGGTGGTGGCATGTCGCCTCTCCTCCTGCGAAGCTCAACTCATGGCCTGCAACTTGCAGAGGAAGAGATACGAAGAACAGTTGCTTCCGCTTCCAGCGTCACAGCGCTCACGTGGTCCAGCCTTCCCTACTTCAACTCAAACTTCATTCGTGGACACAGTGGCAGGTGGGAAAGAGGGAAGCACTGAGAGTGACGGTGGACATGGCGCTCAGGATGGATTGGAGAAGCATGGCTGTGTTCTGTGCTGCCATCTCTGAGGCCGGCGGCTTTTTACCAGCAGCTTGCGTGGGGGCGCGGTTTGGACTGGTTCCATCCGCAGCGCAGAGTTCAGGGGTGCGCCTCCGCGCTTTCCCGTTCCCTTGGAGTAAGGTGAGCCAGGCTTTTGCTGGTACTGCGCCCATTGTGACGTCAACAGCACAAGGGCCTGAAGCCGGGATGTTCTATGCATTGCTGCTTGGCACATGTGCAACAACTGCCGTGATGGATGGACCTTTCTTTTTGCGCCTTGAAACTCTGTGGCAAGTATGACCCGTGCTTGCATGTGACCGCAGGATACCCATGATGTCGTCACCTCTGGAATCTCAGCTCTGCCAACTTTGGGTGCAGCGATTAAGGCAGGCTGGGAATACTTCGGCAAAGACAACAAACAGCGTACAAACAACATGGCGAGTGCGGTGGACAGCATTGACAGCAGCACTCTCGCGCTGAACCAGGCGCTGGACGGCGATGAGCTTGTAGCGCGCGACTGCTTTGCGGAGTTCACCTCCATGGTCAGCTTGGCGAGGACTGATAAGCAGAACCCATCACTGCTGGTGTACGGTGCACGGGGTGTCGGCAAGACAAGTCTCGTCGAGGCAGCCTTGCAGGTAAGACTTCAGAGTGTTTTTATATCTGCATGAAAACTGCGCACTTGGCTAGTGTGATGACGTGCACTCCCTGTGTTGACACAGCCATTTTGAGGTCGGGTGTGCACCTGGGTAGCAAGTTGAATCAGCATTGAGGAATATTCTGGCTGACAACATGACAGAGAACTGTAATAATCATGTAATGTTGCTGCTGTGAAAGACATGTGCGCAGTACGATGTGGCGTGGCGCATGTGCTGCTGAGGATGTGCAGTGCACACATGCAGGTGCTCCAATCAGACCGTACTGCAGGACATGTTGGCAAACCATTGCGGGCTATGCGGTGCCCAGTTGCAAGGCATGGCTTTTAGAGCAGTGTACGTTATTGACATGAAGCTGCACGACGACAGTTCAGGCCTTACTGCAGGACATGATCACGAACCATCGTGTGCTTTTTGCTATTCAGTTGCAGGCCATAACTCTAGAGCAGCGTACTTCACGGATCTTGTCTGCATCAATAACTATACTCATCCTTTCGACTTTGCTCGCTTTCACAGGGTACTGCTGGCGTGCTGGGCATGTCATACAATGGCGATGGCACGGACTTGGAGCAGCGCCTGGAACAGCTGCTGCTCAAGCTCGCTGGCCTTCCAGAGCATGGACCTAAGGCGGACCTCGGTGATCGTCTGCGAGCCATCCTGACCTTCTACCAGATAGTGCACAAGCGCCGACCCGTCGTCGTTATCGACATCAACGAGAGGACGGGGCCGGCGACTCTCAGCAAGCTGCTGCTGGCGGCCAAACAGCTGGGGTTCCAGGAGAAGCTGGCCACATTCATTTTCGTTGTGTCAGCGTCCAGGAGTGCCCTGGGCCTGACCATTGGCATCAGGCAGTCCCGAGTGCGGGGGTACCGAGCACCTGACTTCAGCGAAGATGAGGCGCTTGCATACCTCGCCAAGCACCTGCCCCCCTTCCCTGGTATGGCAGAGTTTGTGGTGCAGCAGATTGGGACGCGTGCCATGGACCTGGTGGAGCTGTGCAGCGAGTGCCGCGGCGTGGAGTTAGAGCCAGAGTGCCGGGAGCGGGTGGAGGCATACAGGGAGGCATGCATCAAGGATGCGCGATTTGCGCTCCGCGGCTTCGTAGCCATTGCCAAGAAAAATGAGGCTTTCAGCAAGGAGGCAAGCGTTGCATTCTTCCGGCAGCTGCTTGCAGCTGATAGCGACGATGCAGCGCTTGCAGGTACTTGTGTGCTGGACGACGACTATGCAGCGGATGCATTTGGGTTTGAAGAGCCTGAGCTGTTGCTCTTAGCACTTGCCAAGTACCACGCGTTTGCGATTGATCCGTTTGATCACACGATCAGCATGCAGTCGCATTTCATGCAGACAGCAATCGAACAGTACCTGCAACCCGAGGCCCCCAGTGCGGCTGGCACAAGTGAGCCCAGGTCTGCGTAGGCATCTTCAAAGGCGGCGAGCTCTGTGCTGTCCTGTCAATAGGTTACTGTATATGATTTCACAGAAGCGCACACGCGCGCACACACAATTGAACATATTGCGCCTTCAATCTTGTGTACAAGTTGCGTTGTTGTCGTTGTCTGCTTCATGTTGTGCCTGCGTTTTGAACATGCATGCTGGTGGTGATTATGGTCAGTTGGCATGCCGCCGCTTTAGACCTGTGATGTGCGCATTATTTCGGCATACGGCAGGCATGTTGCTCCAGAAGCTGACATCTCGGCACGGTGCATACCCCCGCCAGCTTGCAGCCATGATAGCTTCAATACATCAAGTTTTCAGCGCTTTTTTGATCAAAAATTGGGGGCTTGGCATCATGTGGCCTGTGCATCTTACTGCCACTCGTCAATGCGATGTTGGTACACGGCGCAGATACCGCCCACATGCAGACCATCGTATCATGCGAATGGCGCGTAGTCATGTGCATACCGAGCTTGCGTGTATGCAACCTATGGGCCTGTTGTAAGCCTCACAGTGGAGTTGATCCCATGCATCATAATGCCTATGTTTCAGAGGCCCACAATACACTGAATAGATGAAGGCCTTGATTTGCTTGCGGTAAAACAAGCTTGCTGCTCAGCGCTGTGCCCAAGCAATGGCAACCATTGGGCGCTACACTGCCGCGCATCCCCACCCTGTACGCTTCCTATGATGCGCTCCGCTAGCTCCTGCCTGAACAGCCTGAAAGTGTATTTTCACTACTTCTTTGCAAACGCAGGCTTGTGTACTTGAAAGCATCGCTTGCAGATGAGCTGGTGTGCTGCCTGCATTATTTGAGCGTGAAGCACTGCTGACAACCTGCCCCTTTGCTGCCATGGCATTTGAAAGTGTCATATGTAGCAGCTACGTGTGTAGCTGTGAGTTGATGCTCTTAATACGAGATCGCATCTGTGCAAGAACTACCACTTGAGAGAATTCCACCAGGTGCCGCATGCGTGCACATGGGTGGTATGCAATGCAGCTGCTGCATGCCGTGTTGGATTGCGCAGAGGCGCTTGTTCATGAATACAATGCCACAGCGCATGCATGAAAAGGTATGGGATGCTCTCTCGATGTGGGTGATGGTGCCACAGAATACAGAAGTTTCAAAGAGTGCAGCTGCAGCAGGATTGGCGGTTAAGATCGCAAACATATCAATTCCTTTGTTTGCGATCCTGATGCTAGCAGGTTCGCATAAACAAGGTGTTTGCTGACTTGTTGAGTTCGTTGCTTGAGCGCGGGGCAATGTAGCACTGTTTTTGTCGCAAATATGGAGACACGGCCTTAGTCGGGGCTTATCCATGTAATCGATTATCACGAGGTTCTTCTTCTAGTGTGGCTGTTGCATAGCAGAGGCGAGGACAAGAGCAGCGCCGTAAAGTAAAGCACCGTTGATGGCAAAAATGCCACTCGTTCGCATATGCATTCAGCATGCTGTTGCAGATGCAGAGGTGGCAGATACACCACTGGTGTGACTCCCACTGGTACATGTCTTACAAGCCACTAGCACAAACCGTGGCTCTGACATGAACTTGCCGTGGGACTATTGGTCTCGTGAGTGTATATAGGCCCTTGCCGTGGGACCATTGGTCTCGTGAGTGTATATAGGGCCTATTGGTCTCGTGAGTGTATATAGGCCCTGGTCTCGTGAGTGTATATAGGGCCTATATACACTCACGAGACCAATAGTCCCACGGCAAGTTCATGTCAGAGCCACGGTTTGTGCTAGTGGCTTGTAAGACACTCGTGAGTGTATATAGGCCCTTGCCGTGGGACCATTGGTCTCGTGAGTGTATATAGGGCCTATTGGTCTCGTGAGTGTATATAGGCCCTGGTCTCGTGAGTGTATATAGGGCCTATATACACTCACGAGACCAATAGTCCCACGGCAAGTTCATGTCAGAGCCACGGTTTGTGCTAGTGGCTTGTAAGACATGTACCAGTGGGAGTCACACCAGTGGTGTATCTGCCACCTCTGCATCTGCAACAGCATGCTGAATGCATATGCGAACGAGTGGCATTTTTGCCATCAACGGTGCTTTACTTTACGGCGCTGCTCTTGTCCTCGCCTCTGCTATGCAACAGCCACAGTGGAAGAACAACCTCGTGATAATCGATTACATGGATAAGCCCCGACTAAGGCCGTGTCTCCATATTTGCGACAAAAACAGTGCTACATTGCCCCGCGCTCAAGCAACGAACTCAACAAGTCAGCAAACACCTTGTTTATGCGAACCTGCTAGCATCAGGATCGCAAACAAAGGAATTGATATGTTTGCGATCTTAACCGCCAATCCTGCTGCAGCTGCACTCTTTGAAACTTCTGTATTCTGTGGCACCATCACCCACATCGAGAGAGCATCCCATACCTTTTCATGCATGCGCTGTGGCATTGTATTCATGAACAAGCGCCTCTGCGCAATCCAACACGGCATGCAGCAGCTGCATTGCATACCACCCATGTGCACGCATGCGGCACCTGGTGGAATTCTCTCAAGTGGTAGTTCTTGCACAGATGCGATCTCGTATTAAGAGCATCAACTCACAGCTACACACGTAGCTGCTACATATGACACTTTCAAATGCCATGGCAGCAAAGGGGCAGGTTGTCAGCAGTGCTTCACGCTCAAATAATGCAGGCAGCACACCAGCTCATCTGCAAGCGATGCTTTCAAGTACACATACTGCTCGTTAGCACCGAGAGGTGCGGCAGCACTCGCGGTGGCGCTGATGGTGGCGAGGGTGCATCAGGCAGCAAGGGGATGGGAGATGCTGGCTGTGAGCAGGAGCTGCGGAGTCGCGTGTGGTGAGGATACGGCTTTGGGCAGCAGCAGGGGATATTGGAACATGGGGATACGGATAGCATCAGGGCACACTGTAGATCGTTTGCTTGAACACGCAAGAAAGAGAACCTCGGCCAGGCACGTCAGCGGCGTGCTTAGGCAAGGAATCGAGGACCGGGCGCCTCTGGCCCAAATGTATACTAGAGGCATAACCGCGGTCCTCCGGCGTTTTCGCTCAAGAGATGGAGACATCGGCTACGATAGGTGTGGCTCAGACTGGGTGCCGCTGTGTCTGCCCCCCATGAGTCTAGTACAAGCCTGCAACGCAGGGCTCTAAGGGCCCGTCCGATTTTAGTTTTTTGCATTCTTATCCAACGCATCAAGCCCACCTTGGGGCTGCTATAAATACAAGATCATAAGTACACAAGCCTGCGTTTGCAAAGAAGTAGTGAAAATACACTTTCAGGCTGTTCAGGCAGGAGCTAGCGGAGCGCATCATAGGAAGCGTACAGGGTGGGGATGCGCGGCAGTGTAGCGCCCAATGGTTGCCATTGCTTGGGCACAGCGCTGAGCAGCAAGCTTGTTTTACCGCAAGCAAATCAAGGCCTTCATCTATTCAGTGTATTGTGGGCCTCTGAAACATAGGCATTATGATGCATGGGATCAACTCCACTGTGAGGCTTACAACAGGCCCATAGGTTGCATACACGCAAGCTCGGTATGCACATGACTACGCGCCATTCGCATGATACGATGGTCTGCATGTGGGCGGTATCTGCGCCGTGTACCAACATCGCATTGACGAGTGGCAGTAAGATGCACAGGCCACATGATGCCAAGCCCCCAATTTTTGATCAAAAAAGCGCTGAAAACTTGATGTATTGAAGCTATCATGGCTGCAAGCTGGCGGGGGTATGCACCGTGCCGAGATGTCAGCTTCTGGAGCAACATGCCTGCCGTATGCCGAAATAATGCGCACATCACAGGTCTAAAGCGGCGGCATGCCAACTGACCATAATCACCACCAGCATGCATGTTCAAAACGCAGGCACAACATGAAGCAGACAACGACAACAACGCAACTTGTACACAAGATTGAAGGCGCAATATGTTCAATTGTGTGTGCGCGCGTGTGCGCTTCTGTGAAATCATATACAGTAACCTATTGACAGGACAGCACAGAGCTCGCCGCCTTTGAAGATGCCTACGCAGACCTGCGCTCACTTGTGCCAGCCGCACTGGGGGCCTCGGGTTGCAGGTACTGTTCGATTGCTGTCTGCATGAAATGCGACTGCATGCTGATCGTGTGATCAAACGGATCAATCGCAAACGCGTGGTACTTGGCAAGTGCTAAGAGCAACAGCTCAGGCTCTTCAAACCCAAATGCATCCGCTGCATAGTCGTCGTCCAGCACACAAGTACCTGCAAGCGCTGCATCGTCGCTATCAGCTGCAAGCAGCTGCCGGAAGAATGCAACGCTTGCCTCCTTGCTGAAAGCCTCATTTTTCTTGGCAATGGCTACGAAGCCGCGGAGCGCAAATCGCGCATCCTTGATGCATGCCTCCCTGTATGCCTCCACCCGCTCCCGGCACTCTGGCTCTAACTCCACGCCGCGGCACTCGCTGCACAGTTCCACCAGGTCCAGGGCACGCGTCCCAATCTGCTGCACCACAAACTCTGCCATACCAGGGAAGGGGGGCAGGTGCTTGGCGAGGTATGCAAGCGCCTCATCTTCGCTGAAGTCAGGTGCTCGGTACCCCCGCACTCGGGACTGCCTGATGCCAATGGTCAGGCCCAGGGCACTCCTGGACGCTGACACAACGAAAATGAATGTGGCCAGCTTCTCCTGGAACCCCAGCTGTTTGGCCGCCAGCAGCAGCTTGCTGAGAGTCGCCGGCCCCGTCCTCTCGTTGATGTCGATAACGACGACGGGTCGGCGCTTGTGCACTATCTGGTAGAAGGTCAGGATGGCTCGCAGACGATCACCGAGGTCCGCCTTAGGTCCATGCTCTGGAAGGCCAGCGAGCTTGAGCAGCAGCTGTTCCAGGCGCTGCTCCAAGTCCGTGCCATCGCCATTGTATGACATGCCCAGCACGCCAGCAGTACCCTGTGAAAGCGAGCAAAGTCGAAAGGATGAGTATAGTTATTGATGCAGACAAGATCCGTGAAGTACGCTGCTCTAGAGTTATGGCCTGCAACTGAATAGCAAAAAGCACACGATGGTTTGTGATCATGCCCTGCAGTAAGGCCTGAACTGTCGTCGTGCAGCTTCATGTCAATAACGTACACTGCTCTAAAAGCCATGCCTTGCAACTGGGCACCGCATAGCCCGCAATGGTTTGCCAACATGTCCTGCAGTACGGTCTGATTGGAGCACCTGCATGTGTGCACTGCACATCCTCAGCAGCACATGCGCCACGCCACATCGTACTGCGCACATGTCTTTCACAGCAGCAACATTACATGATTATTACAGTTCTCTGTCATGTGGTCAGCCAGAATATTCCTCAGTGCTGATTCAACTTGCTACCCAGGTGCACACCCGACCTCAAAATGGCTGTGTCAACACAGGGAATGCACGTCATCACACTAGCCAAGTGCGCAGTTTTCATGCAGATATAAAAACACTTTGAAGTCTTACCTGCAAGGCTGCCTCGACGATACTTGTCTTGCCGACACCCCGTGCACCGTACACCAGCAGTGATTATCAGTCCTCGCCAAGCTGACCGTGGAGGTGAACTCCGCAAAGCAGTCGCGCGCTACAAGCTCATCGCCGTCCAGCGCCTGGTTCAGCGCGAGAGTGCTGCTGTCAATGCTGTCCACCGCACTCGCCATGTTGTTTGTACGCTGTTTGTTGTCTTTGCCGAAGTATTCCCAGCCTGCCTTAATCGCTGCACCCAAAGTTGGCAGAGCTGAGATTCCAGAGGTGACGACATCATGGGTATCCTGCGGTCACATGCAAGCACGGGTCATACTTGCCACAGAGTTTCAAGGCGCAAAAAGAAAGGTCCATCCATCACGGCAGTTGTTGCACATGTGCCAAGCAGCAATGCATAGAACATCCCGGCTTCAGGCCCTTGTGCTGTTGACGTCACAATGGGCGCAGTACCAGCAAAAGCCTGGCTCACCTTACTCCAAGGGAACGGGAAAGCGCGGAGGCGCACCCCTGAACTCTGCGCTGCGGATGGAACCAGTCCAAACCGCGCCCCCACGCAAGCTGCTGGTTAAAAGCCGCCGGCCTCAGAGATGGCAGCACAGAACACAGCCATGCTTCTCCAATCCATCCTGAGCGCCATGTCCACCGTCACTCTCAGTGCTTCCCTCTTTCCCACCTGCCACTGTGTCCACGAATGAAGTTTGAGTTGAAGTAGGGAAGGCTGGACCACGTGAGCGCTGTGACGCTGGAAGCGGAAGCAACTGTTCTTCGTATCTCTTCCTCTGCAAGTTGCAGGCCATGAGTTGAGCTTCGCAGGAGGAGAGGCGACATGCCACCACCAGCAGCAGCAGCAGCAGCAGCAGCAGAGCAGCAGCAGCAGCAGCAGCAGCAGCAGGCAGCAGCAGCAGCAGCAGCAGCAGCAGCAGGCAGCAGCAGCAGCAGCAGCAGCAGCGCAGACCAGCACGCTTCAACACTGCGTCAGCAGCAGCAAGCAACAGCAGCAGCAGCAGCAGCAGCAACAGCAGCAGCAACAGCAGTGGCGGCGGCGGCGGTGATGGCGGCAGCAGTGGATGATGCCTGTAGCGGTGGTGCAATCCTACGTCCTTGTGGACTCGCATCCCAGCAGCAGCAGCCGCAACCGTCAGCAGCCATGAACAGCAGTAGGTAGCAACAGCAGCCCAAACCAGCAGCAGCAGCAGGAGCTTACGGCAGAGGGCAGCACACCACCAACAGCGCAGAGCAGGCATAGCGCCGCAGCGCCATCCATCAGGTGCAAGTTCCATCGGTCGTTCAATTCCTGCGGGAAACACTTTTGGTGAGATGCAAAATCAACTACAGCTTCAGCAATTACCTAATCATAGTGTAGGTAAGTCTGATAGCTTATTGGTTTAAGCTGCTCACTTATGGGGCTGATAATGCCTTGGAGAGAAGGTCAATTCCTACGGGAAACACATTTGCGAGAAGCAACAATCAACTACAGCTTTAGCAATTATCTATCGAGATTTAGTTTACATTTGCCATCCCAGCACGGTGGCGTTTACACCTTGCGTTAGCACGATCAAATAAAGAGCGACGTTGAAATGTTGTGATGGCCCTCATGGGCTCAACGCCAAGACCTTTGCCACATGTACACATACTCACTGCAGCTCTAAGTGGGCCAGTTTCTCTCGCGCACATTCCACTTTTGGGTGTGTTGATGCGGTTGTGGGCTGCTGCTTAGATATCATGGCCGTTCGTTGATGGCAGCAGAGCCTCTCAGCAAGCCTTGCACCATGAGTTGGTGGCCAGGATCTTAGTGTCGCTATTCCAGCCATCTTCAAGAACTGTCAAGCCTCAAAGCATATGTAGACTTTATACGAACAAGTCTTCACTCCTTGCAACTGCAGCAGCAGCTGCGCAGTTCAGGATATCAGACATCACCTATTTGCATACAGCAAGACACAACGAGGACCAAGCACTGACTGATATCACAAGCACACACCTTAAGCGTTCACTGAACATCAATGTGCACAGCGGCTGTAATATTATTTCGATGTGAAAGCAAGTGTATGGAACTACTGTGCAGATGCAGTGCTGGCAGGTTAGTCTTTTGTGCACGCGTGAGGTGTGGTACAAAATAACATTCAAGCCGATAGGTCATTCTTTGCTGCGCTTTGCAGGCACCTCCCAGTCCTCATGTAGGTGGGGCACTTGACCACAACATGCATCGCAAGCACGGCAATCTACACATGGGTCAAGCAGCAAACAAACCACGAGAGCTGTCACAATCTGAAGGTATTCATACTATTGTGTTCGCAGCGATGCGGTCATCTTGCAGCCGATAGTTATTCAGTGATGAAATCTTTGCTATCAAGAGACGCAGTGCCGCATGATAAAGATGCGGCGCCGCTGTTGTGCTTCGCTGTTTCGCCAGCGTGCCTCTGAAAGTAGTGATAACGTACTCGTGGATTATTTCCAATAGTATTGGATGCATGGCTACTCTGTGATCCAAGAAACCAACATCCGTTGACTCTCATCAACGTGCTTGCGCCCAGGTAGTGACCGAAGGACGTACATGGTGCTTCAATGAGTGCAGCTGGCACTCCGTCTGCTGTCGATGAAAGCATTCAAATGTAACAGCCCTGAAGTGCCTTGTGCTGTGCAGATACCTCAACAAGTTCAAACCACTCTGAATTTTGTATGACTGGCTATTGATGAAGGATTGGCTGCTTTCATACTACTGCAGTATGACCAGTATCTGCTGTGCGTGGTGGTTGACTGCAATTAATGTCGATGCATAGCACAATCATGGCATTGTGTGGACCCAGATTGGAGACCACAGTGGACCGTCTCTTAAGAAACGAACTTGAGTCCAGGTAATGTGATGCAAGGGCTTGAACACGTGTACGGTAAGGACTGGCAAACGCAGTGGGCCACCAATAGTGAACGACACAGAGCAGCATCCTATGGCCCATGTTGGCACCGCAGTGTGCACAGGGCATTCGCTCGCCTTGGACTGGGTTCAACTGGAAGCAGTGCATTGGCTACTTTGTGTAACTCCGAACATCACCATTCAGTAGTAGGCGCTTCAAACATTAGTGTGTGTGCTTGATCCAAGACAAGAAGCTGCCCTGCCTGCTACAAAGTCAGCAATCGAATCAATGTCTGCAAGTCGCTCCCCCGTTGTCGGCCTTGGAGGATGGCTTATCTTTTCACAACTGGTTTGATGTATGCCTTTGCAGCACTCTGTTTGTGATGCCTTGCCACAGCCAGCTGGGCAAGCACAGGCGACAGTGTCTGAAGGAGCTTGGCCTGATTCACCTCTTGGCTGGAGCAAGGCGACGTACCTGTGAATGCCGGCGCCGCCACCGCCGCCACCACTGTTGGCAGCTCGCCATCGACGTCAACAGCAGCATTCAGTGGCATGCAGCCATCCTTCGAGCTGTTGTTCACCCTCATGGCAGCCAGGTAAGCGCTGCAGCACTTTGTCAGGAATGCCTTCGAGTATGCCAGCCGTGAGTTTGGCAAGCACTGCTTTGCCCAGTCTTTTACCAGGTCATGTGTTTTCGCTATGCTGCCACTTTGTGTGCAGGACTGCTGTGGGCAGGCGTCAGCGGTGCAATGCTGGGCGCACGTTAGCCCCACGTACAGCGCCCTCAGGTCTGAGAATGCGCAACGTGGTGACCCCAATACAGCCTTCGCGGCTGCATTAGAGGTCTTGCAGAAACATGAGTTAATGTCCTTGCAAGGAGTCGTGGATGATATTGGTTTCAGTTGCCGCAGCCTGTGCAATGTCGCCAGGAATAAGCTGGGCTCACATAGAAGCGGCAACAGTGCTGCGGTGCCACTGGCAGTAGTAGCTGATGACAATGCTTTGAAAACGATGCATGGGCATTCAAGGGTGCTGTGTGGTGTAGAAATGAAAGTGCCAGTTGCAAGTAGTTCAGCTAAGCTCCTCCCAAACATGTAGAAATGAAAGTGCCAGTTGCAAGTAGTTCAGCTAAGCTCCTCCCAGACATGAATGCCAGTGCGCATGCCAATTCAAACACCTTTGGCCTAGGATATTCTACAATTGACAACATGTCGCACATCAGCTCGTTAGCTGGTGGTAGTCCTGGTGCTGTGCTCCACACCTGCTGCTGCGCTGTGCTTGAATCTATGTGCGCTGCAGCAGGCAGGTGCATAGAGCTGGAGCTGGAGCTGAGGCGGCATGAAACACTTTGCCGCTGGGCAGCACTGCACAATGTGTCATCATGTAAGCCAGGTATAGCACCTCTGTGATTAGATGATACTGATTGCGCCTGACACTGTGCCTGCACTTGTGTGCTAGGTGGCTCGTTGCGCTGCACAGCCATGTGCGGGCCCACTTTGCAGTTCGCTTCACGTGAGGTGTGGGCAGCACAAGTTTGCACAGGCAGGCTACAGCGTGCTGTTTGTGTCACTTCGTGGTCGTGCACTTCAGCGCCCGCCTGGAGCGTCTCACAGCCAGTGAGTACCTTTTCATCTGCGGAAATCTGCTGTGGTATTTGTGCCACGTTCGATCCAGCTTGACGCATGGGCGGCCTGAGCTCTGTAACATAGGCTGGTTGCCGCACGAGGACAGCAAGCAATCCATCCACAGACACACTACCAGTGTACGAGTGTGCCGCGCTTTTCTGTAAGCTGCCATTGACCTTGAGCTCGTACTGGCTGGAGAAGCTTAGGGAGTCAAATTCACCAGTGCGTGCTTTTACGTGTTCCGCCCATACCCTCTCCTCATCGCTCTTGGCATGGCATATCATTCGCTCTGCGCGCCGGACAGCCTGTTCCATTCCTACCTTGTATTCATCACCGCGCTTCACAACGCTTTTACCGTATGTTCTGCGCCACAGGCTTCTGATGTGAGCGAGGTCGTCAGAGAGGGCCTCAGGGTGCACCTGCTCCAACCACCTTACTACCGCGTAGGGGCTCCTTCGCTCATGGAGCCATGTGGTGAGCTTGTGGATGAGTGTACTTGTGCACGGCATGGTGCCTAGAGCGTGGTATGTTTAAGGCAGTATATAATATTTGCCTGGCAGTGGTCATTGCACCACCTGTGCTTCCGTGTTCTTTGATCAGCCAGCACATGAGTTGAGCGGTGCCACGCTTTCTTCGTATGGCTGGATACGCACAAAATTATCTTTGATCACTAGTACTGCTACAGATGCCTGCGACAAAGCTAACGTATGGCGTGGACCATTGGCGAGTGACTCCAGTAGTCGCTTTTGCCATGAAGCGATGTAGGAGGGTGGATCTGCACGGCCCATGCGATGCAAGGGGATACTTGCTTGAGGTGATGGCAGCGTGTTGTGATTGGATTGCCAGCGAGGACACATATAGAGAACGTTGTGCCGCTGCTGTTGGTGCGTATAAGGAGACCCTCCTCGCTGCTCGCAGACCGCTCAGCTCGAATAGCCTGGCCGCTGTTCTCACCAGCGTCCGTGTAGCACTGAGAGGGCATGCGTGGGGTGACTCGTTTAGATGCCCTCTACTTGCTAATCGAAACATCACAAGGCAAGATGAGAGCTACAAGAATAGAGGAAAGCGTGGGTATTTCATAATGAATTTTGAGCACGTAATGCAGTGGGCTGCAGCTACCGTAGATTCGCTAGTGACAACAGAGAAGGAATGTGTTGTGGCTTTGGGTTTAGTTTCGGGTATGCGCGGGGCTGAGCTGAGGGACCCTGCATACACAGTCACCCATGGAGGGGCCGGCCACTTCATTACCAGCGAGCGCGCCAAGGGTGGGCAGGCGAACCATTGCGCACCGTTGTGGTGTGACTTTGCCAGGTTTCAGAAGGGACTTGCGCTCTTGCACCGCCGCTCTCCTCACGAGCTGAACAACATGCAGCGCAAGCTAGACCTGGAGAAAGTACCTGCGCTTCAAACCATAGCAAACCTGTATCGCAAGCACTTTGGTGTAGCCATGACTCCGCACAAGATCAGGCAGATCTATGCAGCATACTGCTTCCAACACGAGTACGGACACCTGCGCCTGGAGTTTCAAGCACAGTACACCAATGCCATTAAAGCATATTTGGGGCATAGATCTGAGCGATCGTCGTCTAGGTATGAGTTCATGAAGCACAGCCCAACGATGGCTGCTGGAACATTCAACTGGTTATCAGCAGGTGATAACCGCGCACCAGCTGACCTTATACATCAGATGCAAGTGATCTCAGACGCGCTGGCGGACATGAAGGTGGACGTCATATTGAAAGTGCTTGCAAAGATGAAGGTCATAGTTGAGCAGCATAGGTCATGATGACTATGAGAAGTGCATGTGCATGTCTATGATGGCCACGCGCAGGCCATCGCACAGTATGGTGCTCCAATTTCTTATTAGATGACAGTTGGCAGGTGCCTTACAAGCACCAGAGGTGTAAGGCGCTGACAAGATTTGCATGGTGCCATGTGGCTGCAGATCGAATCACCTACAGCAAGTACTGGAGGTGCTTACGCCCATGTGCTGTGTACACGTGATGTGTACTGGCTACATTGTACATGTGTACACCTGATGCCTGTGCATGTTCTGCCTTTCCTGTGCCTGTGCTGGCTGACTCGGAGTGCCTCGCCCTCATGCTGCAGCTGATTGTAGCAGACAACCCTGTGTATTGCACTATGATGGTGGTGGCACATAATACATTGTGTGCCGATTATGCGACGCACTGATGGTGTCTTGCTGTGCTTCTTCCTTCCACTACGCGCAGGCGCACAAGGGTCTTATCTTGACGAGCGGGCTGTGTGCCCCACCTGAATCGAGCACGGCACAGCATCATGTGGCGGCGCTGCAACATCAGGCTAATGACAATCGGGCAGTGCTTGCCATGGGCAATCTTTGCGCGATGTTTACACCGCAGCTGGCTTGCTGTGTGGCTGGGGCGGCGACTCGAAGGAGCTAATGCAAGTGCTGGAGTGGGACGGCATGATTGAAAAGAGCACGCTTGGAATACCGGATGCGATGAGGGGTCGGCATGGGACCTCATTTACCAGCCCACCCGCAACCAAATGAAGTTCGAAGTTGCTTTATGCCGATACCTGTGTCACGCCTCTTGCCTCGTTTGAGTGTTTGCTATGACTGGCTGTTACACGGCGCATGGGTGAGGCGGTGCAAGTGCGGCCCGGGGGCTGCCACATGGCACCACGCGGGTGGGCATTCGAGAGGAAATTGTCCTACTGGATAGGAAAAGTTAGATTCTCTTATACATGCTCTTTGCAGCCACTGACCTCCTGAAGGCCCACACTTACATGTGCAGAATAGGAAAATAGGAGAAATAGGAAAAAAAAAGAAATTCTACTATGTGCAGAGGGCAAGTAGCATGCTGCAGTAGATTTTCTAATTTTTCCTATTTTGCCTGTTTTTCCTATCCTGGGCTTTGTACCAGTACCCCTGAGGAGGGTGAGTGGAGTGCAGGCCACGTTTAAGCTCATTTCGATTTCCCCCTCATGAGGGGAAACTTTCCCCTCGGCACACATGACTAGCATGCAGACATTGCATGTTCAGAGGCAGCACAAGCGCGCGGTATTATATAGTATCCATTGTCATCGTTTAAGGGATAAGCAGGCAAGCACGCAAGCAGTCCATTACCATGCCTGAGGGCCACTTGCCCAAGCAGGCTAGCAGGCGAAAACATGGCAAAGGAGACGCAGATTTGTATGTAAGATCATCATGGCGCGCGTGCATTCACTAGTATCCGCCCGCAGACTTGAGCCCGGCGTACACGCATTTGAGATTGTACTGGCTGTGCGCCTTCCTGTAGTCATCTATCTTGGCAAAACCCTTGGCCGCCATCTGCTCGTGCATGTCACGTTTCTTGATTGGCGGTAGCGCTGGCTCCTGGCGCGCACGGTAATTGTTGTAACCGCTGAACGCGCTGCTACACAAGATGAGTGCCGGATCGGCGCCCTCCCTGGATCCGAGCTCGCACTCGTCGTTAATCCAGCTTTGAAGCGTGTCGTTGTCAGCGGCGAAAGCGTCGCATGCCAGCTTGCAGCAAGCCGGTTTCTCCCCCAGCCCACCCTCGTACCACCTCTTGGCCGCCTGCACACCACCGCCAGGAACGCCTCTACGGGCAGGTGTTCGCGCAGTTTGGTGTTCTTGATGAAGTGTGTCTTATCATTGGCATCGTAGGGGAACTTGGCATCCCCGGGCGTGCGAAACTTTGCATCGCAGGGGATGATTTCAATGCGTTGCAATATCGCCGGCTCCGCCTTGATGATTGGCATCTCGTTGGTGTTGGCCCACGGAACTGCGGTTGGGCTAAACGACGTCTGCGTGCCAAACAGCTCTCGCCCCGAGATGTCGGCACCGCCGCTGATGTACTTAATCATCTGCGCGTCCAACGCAACACCCGCCGGCAGCTCGTCGAGGTGGACCACGCGTGCACCACGTAGCGCCATCATGTGCGATGACGCGGCACCCGCCGACACCGCCTTGCATGCCGTCAGAAAGCTTTGCGGCGCCTGGTAGAACATGCAGCCGAGAACCTGCTGCAGCAGGCTCTCGATGATGCCCTTGCCACTGCGCGCGCTGCGGCCGAGAAGGAATACAATGATCTCCTCGCGCACGTGGCCCGTGATGGAGTAGCCCAGTATGCGCAGCAGGCGCTCCAGCAGCGCTGGGCGGTTGAGGCGATTCGGCGCGGCGAGGGTGATGTCGGTCAGAAGCTGCATAACTTCGGGGATGCGCGGCGAGTCAGCATTGTAGTCAATGTTGACGGCACGGGTCAGCATGTCCTTCCGCACGCGTGGGCGAAGCGTGGCAGTGGCCAGCTCCACCACGCCGTTTTGGCAGCTGAAGATGTCCTTGTTGACGTCGAGTAGCTTTTCGAAATCCTCGTCGCGTACGGTGCTGAATACGTCCTTCAAGATGGCCTCGCGCTTGCTCGTGCCCTTGATGCTCTCTTTGATGGCAAAGAGGGAGGCCGCTTTGGCCTCCAAAACTGTTAGCTCCTCGTCCGCCTCCTCATCCTCTTCCTCTGCCCTACTGCGTGTGCGAGCAGCGGCACGCGCCGCCTCCAGGTGCGGCTCCAGATCCTGTAGTTGCGGATCGACGTAGGCGGCCACCAGCTTGGGTATCTCGGTGCAGCGCACGAAACTGTTGTAGCGCGGCTTCCACAGCGCCGTCTTTTCGCAGTAGATGATGAAACGCGCCTTGTCGCCGTCGCCGCCCGTCGTGGCTGCGCAGCTTGGCAAACAGCCTGGCGAGCCCGTTGTCACCACCGAAGAGCAGGTCCTCTTCGGTCTCCCAGCGCTCCAGGTACAAGCACTTCCCGGTGGAGCAGCACTTGTACTTGAGCCCGTGATAGCACTCGATAAGCAATGCGTTGTCGCTGTGGCCACTGCCGGCACATTCGGGCACAAGGCACACCCTAGCATCAGTGCCGGGGCTCACCTCCCGCCATGAGATGGTGCCGGCCCTGATGCCGGCAATCTGCTGCAGCTGCAGCTCCCCCCCTGCCGCCTCGTAGATGTGCTGCACATCTGCAGTGGTGAGTTTGTTGGTGTAGTGCTCCGCTGCAGCGGCCAGCGCTACCGCGCCGGCACTGCGGCGCGTGCGCTTGGCACCACGCCGCTGCACAATGACCGGCTCCTTGCCCGCGCGCCATTGCAGTTTCGCGGTGCTCTCGTCATGGTGCAGGATGGATTTGGCGCGCAGCAGCTCAGCGAAGGAGAGGTCGTGCAAGTCGCCCCCGCTGTAGTACTGAAGGTCGTCACCGCCCATCACTGCCACCGTGCTGTAGCCGCCGTGCTGCTGCTGTTTCTCCTTGACCGCGCCGTGCAGCATAGTGCCGTTGTTCTCGTAGATGCACGGGTCGATGATCTGCATCTCGTGCGCCTCCTTGCCGTCCAGCCACTCCTCGTGCCCCCACGCGCTGTAGCGGTCGTTCATGAGCTGCCTAACGCCCAGCATGTCCTTGTGTGTGCACTTGATGTCGCTGCACGTAATCTTCAAGCCGTGCTTCCACATGCCTGCAACTGTCGGCGTGGGCGCGCCCTTGGCGTCTACGAAGAAGCGCGAGGCGCCGCTGATGCCGGTGCACTCGTGCAACACGTCCCACAGCGTCTTGCAGAACTTGTGGGCGACGGCGGCGGTGAGGGCAAGTGGATGGTCGGCGTTAAAAGGTACTTCCACGTCAATGTCGAAACGCAGGCGCGTCTCTGCATCTTCCGGTAGCCTGCAGATGTTCTCCATCAGCACAAAGGGCGAGCCGCAGCGGTGCAGGTCCTCAATGATGTCGGTGAAGAAGGTCTCCCGCACATCGGCATCAGTCTCATAGTTGGGCACGTCGAACACTCCGCGCATGTCATCCATGCCGTTGTGCGACCCCTTGATGCCCTGGCCGGAAGGCACGCGGTACTGCTGCATCTTCTGCCTCGCGTAGCTGGTGTTGCGCTTGGGCGAGGGGCGGGCCGGGGGTGCACATGGAGCAGCTGGTGCAGCAGCCGGCGGGGTGGCAAGCGGCATAGGCGGCTCTTCAGGGGGCTCCTCATCATCAATAAAGCCATTCTCCGCTGCTCGCAGGTCAAAGTCGTCGATGTCCATGCCTGCTTTTGAATGAGGGCAACAAAAAAAATGTGGTTGAGATGACGTGATCAGTTTGATGGGAAAGCTTTCCTATCGGATAGGAAAAGTAAAATGGGCTTAAGTGCGTGTCTTGCAATCACTGGCCTCCTGAAGCACTAAATCTGGGTATGCATGATAGGAAAATAGGAGAAATAGGAAAAAAATGAAATTCTACTATGGGGCCGCACCGACTGCTTAACGGCGCCTGTCACAGTACCTGTAGGAAATTTTCTAATTTTTCCCATTTCTCCTGATTCTCCTATCTTGGGATTTTAACTTGGGGCCGTGAGGAGGGTGAGTGTAATGCAAACCAGGCTCAAGCCCATTTTTTCTTTTCCCCTTGCGAGGGGATTTTTCCCCCTCGCCCTATATAATGTCTCACAGACTGCCAGCAGCGGTCCAGCACTCCAGTCGTTCGCATAGAGGCATACACGATGGTTTTGCAGCCTGAGGGCTTACGTCTGTACATGTCTTGCTATCAAAATATGCAGCCCACTGGCGTCCTGTGTGCGGCGCGAGGCTAGGTACTTGTGCACAGCTGCTGCCGGCCATGCACCTTGCAGTGCACACTGCTTGCCAGGAGTTCAGGGGCGTTACACCCTTATTCACGCCGGCTTTGCCACACACACCAATCACCACCACAGACTCTGCAAGCCTAGGTGCCGAGGTGCAGGATTCTCCCAGAATACAACAGTGGCAATGACGCAACGGTGGAAGTGGGCATTGGAACCGTCAACTCCTTGAGTTTACCGTGCGCACACTTAGTTGCAGCAGCACCACATAGACTCAGTGACACCCTGCACCGTTGGCTGGTGGTGGCAAACGCAGGTGGTCGTTGTGACATTCCCCACCATGCTCGTAAGCGTACCCACAGAGCGTTTTTAGTTTGTGACAATCATGATGACTCTGGTAGACGATGACTCTGGTAGAGCAAAGTACTGTTTCTGAAGTGCATACACGACATGCATGATTCATGAGTGCATGCTTGCCAATGAGTTTGCAGCGCGCTTCTAAACCACTGGATGTGAAATAATGCACATATGGCTATGGCAAGTACAACCGCTGAACTGTGTTCTAAACATTGGACCGCTGTGAGTGTCAGCTGCTCTGCATCCATAGGGCATATCTCCGCTGCTGCACTTCATTCATGCTGCTGCTATCAGTGCTGGTGCTACTGCTACCATTTGCTGCTGCTGCTGTTGCGGCGGCCGCTTCTGCAGCAGCTGCTGTAAGCAGCAGCTGCTGCTGCTCCTTCTGGTGCTCAGGCTGCTGCTGTTATTGCTCAGGCTGGTGCTGGTGGTGTGGGGTGTTTCGTATCAGATGTACCACTGCGCTTGGTCGCGTGATATTTTACATTGCGTGTGGTATACCATTGGCGCAATACCGTCTGATGTCAGTTGTCGTTAATGTCAGTTGCTGCTGGCGGTGCTGCTGCTACTGCCTCGATTGCCAACGATACAAAGCACACCGTGCTTACGACTGCACGCCTGGTGTGTTGTTTGCGTTGCTCCTGCTGCTGCTGCTACAGGCGTTGCTCGGCTATGCTGTACCAGTACCGATTACCCAGGACATACTACAGAGTTTGCAACAGTGCGCACTTGCCTGCGTGTTGCTCGCCTATTCCGCTAGATCGCCTGAGTTGCTACTGTTGCTGCTGCTCCCTGGCTGCTGCTGCTGCTGCTGGTGGTGGTGGTCTGTTGCGCCGAGGTAACGGTTGACTTGTGGTGTGCTGGTGCCGTGCCTGCTGCTGCTACTGTCTTTGCTGCGCTGCTGCTGCTGCTGCGCTACTGCTGCTGGTGGTTGTGCTAGCGATGACGATTGCGGGGGGCGAGTGGCAGTATGCAGAGAATAGCTGGCGATCCCTGTGTAAACCTAGTCCCTGGCTCTGGCGGCTATGCTGTTGAGTGGATGTGATGCTGCTGCTCTGGCTTTAGGGCACAGCAGTTGCTCCGGAAATGGCGCCAATAATCCTTGATATATTCGAATCGCAAACGTCACACGTACGTACGTACCTCGCTGCTGCTGCTGCAACGGCTGGCCTATCCTTTTAAACAATTTCACGGCTCAAACTTTGCACTTCCCCCCTCTAGAACCTGCCTCAGTAGTGCTTCTTGGGAGCGTCAGGGGTGTGTTGAAGAAAAAATATTGCCATGTCCAGTTGTAATGCTACGTGTCACACACATACATGCACATAGGACTACACGCTGAGGGCCTAAGCTCTCATGCTGTCGCCCAAGCCTGCACTAGGGGAATGCCAAGTGACCCAGCAGCGAGGCGGCATTGCATAGGCATGCGGATAGGGCCACAGTGCATGGAAACAGGGTGATGTCGGAGATGAGAGAGACTTGGTTGGTAGTGGCAGGAGGATCTGTTTTGCCCAGGTGCCCTGTTTCAAAGTCTGGATCCCTCCCCGTACAGTAAACAGCTTAGAGTAATAAGTTGTGACTGTACAGCCAACAAGAAACAAATAGTCGCGGCGCTGAGCAGGTCACTGACGCAGGAGCTCGCAGGGCGTGTCATAGCTTCTGTGCGCGGTGCACAGATGCTTGGTTGCACGGCGCGCCCGGCGTCGGCGCTACTCGTACATGGCTCTGTATAAACAGAGCCGTACACAGATTTTCCACGCTTCCCGCACAAACAACCGGCCTCCCTCGCGGCCCTTTTCACTACGAGAATATGAGTCCATACAAAGATGAAAAGTGGTACACTTTGTCACAAGGCACATGTAGACTCTGATAGTTACGATGGCATCAACCATCTGAGCTCTTTCGCCTCCCCAGCGAGAATACAAAGTAGAGGCGCTGCATATAACTTTAGAGAGGGTTTGGTGTGGAATGTTGGTGGTAGTGTGAGGAGAGGGAAGGCTGTTTGCGACTGAGTCTCTTTCATGAAGCGGATGCGCAACGCGCGATGAATGGGCTTTTTGCGCCCCATGGTAAGCGAAAGAATGGAAGTACAAGCAAATGCGCCTCAGGAGCACCATGACAGCCGCCCCTTGTGCTCACATACACACAGCATCGGTGGAGTTGTGATGTCATCGCAGGCTGGGTTCGTCACTCAGCCAAGTTGCTGTGCCACGAGTCAAAGAGGTTTGCTCAATTGTTCTCTCTCCCAAACCAAACACTGGGCTCAATGGGAGCAAGCATGTCACTACTATCAACCGCAAGGTGGGAGTTGATGATCATAACAAAGAGCACTACAAAACGTCGAAACCGGCGATAGAAAACGGCACAACGAGAAGAACACCACTCTCGATCTGATGCAGTCTAAAAGTCGGAGTGAAGCAGATAAAATAAATTAATCCATTAAACATTGATCTGATGCAGCAACTTGTCAGTCCGGTTGCAAAACCCCTGCCCTCATGATGTAGGAGCAGACAAGTCATAAGCGACTGCAGCAGCAGACGACACATCCGCATTGTCAGAGATCAGCGTATAAACTATAACTGTTGTGCGCCTGGTATTGCGACACTTGCTCCTAAAGTTGTTCCACTTGTCTAAGGAGATGCGTTCCTGAGGAGGCGCCGCACCAGAGCTTAACAGGTAACGATGGACTTCCACTCTGAAGGAAGGCCCATTGCAGAAGACGCCGCGGATGCGTTGACCCACATGGATGTACACATCTGCAAAGCAGCAGAACCACGGTACAACAATGGCAGCGCAAATCACTTGTCAGCACCGGACAGAGCTGCACATAATCAGCAGTGCCTATGTAACTGAAAAATAAAAGCGACCCCATGAAGATG
Organism: Tribonema minus; assembly: GCA_017506865.1. NCBI lineage: Eukaryota > Xanthophyceae > Tribonematales > Tribonemataceae > Tribonema > Tribonema minus. The sequence continues at coordinate 36,748 of JAFCMP010000226.1, forward strand.
AACCACTTGAATAAACTGGATGACAGTTACTGTAGCGTTTGAATGGAAATAGTAGTGCAGTACTTCCAGCCTGTGGCTCCCAAAAATGTTCAGATTAGCATAGCGTGAGATGCGACGGTGAATCATGATGATCAAATGGCACACATCACTTAACAGGTCATGCTGTCGTAAAGCGGCCCCCTTATCTGGCTAGTTCAACCTAAAAAGAGGGTTTCCCCTTGGGTCGTACTTCAACTGTGTGCGGGAACGCTGTAGGGCTTAGTAATCAGACACGACTTTAACCTTCAACATGGCACAGCTTCTTCTGCTTCTACCTGTTTAGCCACGCTTGCATATCAGGGTGATATTGCACTTGGGGAGGGCGCTCCGGTCCACCTCCCACGGCACCAGGCAGTGGGCATTTCCGGCTGTTTCAAGTCAAGGTTGAGACTGAGTCTCACACACTTCACCCTCTGTGGTTGGCACACCACCACAATGGCTGATCTCGGCAGGTGCTGACCTGTCACGTACAAGTTCGCGTAGTGCTCGGGGCACTGCACGCACGGGAGTGTTCGCTGTTTCCGTCGGCACCTCTGCTGCACGCAACTGAGGTGGCGGCTGGGGTTCGGGTTTCTGCACCATAAGCTGTGCTGTCTACTGGCGTTCTTTCGGGAGCGGCACTTACAGCACTCGTGAGTCCAGGACTTGGGGGCCAGTCACACACGGAGTGCCGGGCAGACAGCAGCTGTAAGCGGCGACAACGCCATCTCCGTTTTTCGGGCGGATATTTTGCTTGGGTAAGTTGCTGCCGCGCCTGCGCAGGGCACAGCAGTTGTTTACCTCTTTTGTTTGCGATACCTATCGCCTGTGTTGGTTCACGAGTCTCTGGCTCGTGTGAACGGCGTGTGCGTGCGTCAGACTGCACGCCGTGACCGTATCTTTTTTTGCGGGCGGAGCAAATTTTTCCGTATTTGCGTAAGTTTGACAGATACTGCTCTTCACGTTCGCGTAGCTTTGCGTTCTTGCTACATTACTCTCTACGGGCTCGTTCACTTCGTTTGGGTGTGCTACTTCTGCTGTTTCGTCTAGCGTCAAATTACATTGACGCTGGGGGGGAGAACTCGAACAGCAGTCGGCACTGAACAAGCAGGGTTCAGCAAGTAAGGAGTGATACTGAATATTTCTCAATTAATTTTTCAAATATTTTTAATGAAGTAGTCAATATGTCAGACAGCGGAACTAGCTCTCAGACCAGCACGGCTCATGGAGTGCATAGGGCACCTGAGAGTGTGGGCTCGTTCACCACATCTGTGAATTCAAGCCGTAAGGCAAAAATTGAGGCGCTGGTGGAAACAGTACCTCTGCAAGGCAGGACCATTCATAAGGAAGGTGACCCACTGACGGTAGCACTGACGCAGGTTGAGAAGCGCAATGTGGCAGCTCTTTGGCACCGCTACCCAGAGGGGTTCTTGCAGGCGCGCAGCGCACTTAAGCGTATGCGCGAGGAAGATGTCTGGCTGGTTAACCAGAGATCCGAAGTCCGGGCAGATGAGGAGCCCCACACCGGTGAGCTAGTTTTGGTGTGGTTGGAGCGTGATGAAAAACGCATTGCCCGTGTAGGGGTGGTGGTCAAGCATGATGACAAAACGTTTGCGACGCGGCTGCAGCGTGACTATGCGCGCGGAGATGATGAGCCCGCGCAATGGGAAGTTGAGTTGGTGGGGGGTATAGAGCCAAACTATGTGAGGTGGAGGCCGTCTGGGTATGAGTTGGCCATTCTACACCCAGTGAATCCGAAGGGTGCAGGTGTGAATAGGGAAGGACGACCGGACCAAGCCGTGATTGTGCAGGTTGCGCCGGCCTGGTGCCAGCCGTTGGGCCGTTTCCCTAGAGCTCATGCCATCACTGACCACATTGTTGTACGGACACTGGTGAACCCTACAGCGATGCAGGTCGCGGCGCACACTCTGACTCCTTGCATTCTCCCACAGGGTACCCCTATGAGGGCCAAAATAGGCAGGGCATGGCGCACATGTGTCATGGTGCAGGATTTTGTGGGCACTGACACTCATGTGCTTGACAGGAATGTGTTTGACCCCTTGTTGCTTGTGCGGGGCGATGACACGGGAGAAGACTTTTATTTGCCTGCGTCGTGCACCAGATTGCAAGTTGCTAGACCCTACTGGGTGCAGCCGTTGGCCCCTGCGGAGCCGCTGGCTGACGCTGCCAACTGGGCGCGCGTAGAGGGCCCATTGGCTGCTGACTGCCTTGATCCTGACAAGGGCCCTGTACTGACAGTGCCTCCCTCGGTGCCAATTGCAGGCCTTGAGTTCACTATGCCAAGAGATGCCATAACTGACCGCTGTGTAGACCGCACTCTTGCTCAGCTCGTACACCAAATGAGGGGTAACCTCAATGACCCCATAGCTGTGAACGAGCTGCATACGTGGCGCGAGCAGGCTCACCAGTTGCAGCTGCAGCAACAGGGTTTGCCGCTGCAGCAGCACCAGCAGCAGCCGCAGCAGCAGCCGCAGCAGCAGCAACAGCAGCAGCCGCAGCAGCAGCAGCAGCAGCAGCAGCAGCCGCCGCCGCCGCAGCAGCAGCAGCAGGCTGAGCCTCAGGGTCAATGGCAGTTGTCAGAGCGGTGGCAACAACACCGGCAGCAGCAGACGGAGGACGCACAGCCGCCGCCGCAGCAGCAGCAGCAGCAGCTGGCGCCATCGCCGCCGCCGCTGCAGCAGCTGCCAGTGGCGCCGTCGCCGCCGCAGCAGCAGCAGCAGCAACCGCCGCCGCCGCCTCCTCCGCCGCAGCAGCTGACGGAGGATGACGACCCGCAAGTGATCACCAGGCAAGAGGCAGCCCAGCAACGCACGGCTGCCTTGCGCGCGATGGCTCCTCGGGCGCTCAAAGGTGTGTCACATGAAACGCTCTATTTTTTGGATGACCCCCCGGAGGCAGGTTTAGAGTACCGAGGGGTGGACAACAAGGCCATCAGCCATGAGGTCATTACGTGCATGATGCAGGAGTGGTTGGACTCGCTTGCAGCGCGTGTGTCGTTTGAAGGGGTGCAGTCGATCCCCGATCCCAACTCGGACCTGCGCACTTGTCCGTCATATGTTGCTTTGATGCTGCAATACTGCTTGTCCGCCGAGCTGCGTAGGAGCATTAAGGCGTTCCTGCACGAACATAGGGGCGCTAATGGCGACCTGTCAGGCAGGCAAATCAGTGCGTTGCATGCTCACCTCGACCGCGAGTATAGTGAGTCAATGCAGCGTAGCAAGGCAGACACAAGGTTGGAGCAGCTGCGCCTGGAGCCGGGAGTGAGCATCCAGGTATTTTTATTGGACTTTGAGAAAGTGCTGCGATACACATTGCACGGATTGGAGTTGGGAGAGAAGGTGTTCAGAGACAGGTTTGTCAGAAGGCTCATTGACACTCTGGCAAGATCCAAAGATGTGAAGGCCCGAGTTGAAAAGTTCTTGGAGGCACTGGTAGAGTTCAGGGTGGTGCTCGAGCGCCAAGGGACGGATCAAGTGGACATGGCGTCGGTAAGGCTGAAACTGCAGCAGGCAGAGAGTGTAGTGGCTGCGACGAAGAGCATGTCAGTGCGCGCATACTTGGCGGCAGAGGTGAGTAAGAAGTCTGAGAAGCGGGGGGGCTCGACATATGCATTTAGTGGTGGCGGGTCAGAATCTGAGTCGGAAAACTCTGAGGGCGGCGCTTCTGGGGCTGACGTTCTTGCCACGCAGGGCGGCAGCGGCGCTGTGCCTAACACCCGGGCTACTGACACTAACGCTGAAACTCCGTGGAATGCAGCGCTGGACAGGTTCAGCTCCCATCTTCAACAGCATGCCAGTGACATGAACCAGCGTTTTGACTCACTTATCCGCGCAATGAGTCAACGTCACGGTGCTCCTCTGCAAACCGCTCCTCACAGGCAGCTATACTACCCTGCTGGCAACCGCCAGGGCCCGCCCAATTACGGCAGGCAGGGCTGGGGCGCCGCGCCCAACATCGGGGGCAACATCAACTCCAGGCCAAACGGGGGTTTGATCTCCAACACCGGGGGGGGGGCTCGTGTCGCTAACAACTTCCCCCTTGATCCCTCCAGTCTCTCCCCTGAGTTGGTGCAGGCTGTGCTGGCAATTGTACACGGCGAGAGGCCAGCAGTAGGCCCCACTGCGCCCACGTGGTCCACTGCGTTTGGCGTGGGGGCGGACAACGAGGCAGAGTACTTCTTCTCGGCGCGCACCTACTTCGCGTGGGATCCCTCGGCAGGCCGGGTGTGTCTGAGCTGCGACCCCGACAAGTTCGCTGAGTGCTGCTGCTTCGTGGCAGATGATGAGGTAGCAGAGGTGAGTAGTCTGGTCTGCGTGGCAGGTGCTGATGCTGGTGGCCAAATTGGCAGGATGGCCCCAGTGGTGCTCATGGTAGAGGCGCAGATTCACAATGTCATGCCTGCAGTGGTTTATCTGGATTCGTGCGCAGGCTGCGATGTGATGCAGTTCAGGGCATACTGCCTTCTGTTGCGTAAGCTGAGAGACAGGGCAGAGACGGCGCAGCAGGCAGTGCGTTTGGAGCAATCCCAGCGCCAGCCCACATTTAAGGCGATTCGTGGGGTTGGCAGGCACCTGGTAGCAGTGATGTTTATGGTGACTGTGCAGGTGGAGATTGCGGGCGTCTCAGCTCAAGTTGACTTTCATGTGAGCAACCAAATCGACCCTCAGTTCCTGCTCAGCTACAGCACCATTGCGCGTATGCGGTTGGACATGCTCACGAGTCGCTCGCCTGCCATGGTACAGCATCCTGACTTCCCTAACAAAGCAGTCAAGTCGCTGACCCCTGATGAGGTAGCAGCCAAGCGTGACCAATGGCGTAGCGCGCGCAATGCTGGCAACCAACAGGGAGTACAGTCGGCCGAAGTTGCAGTTGACCTAGGCTCGGTGTTGAAGTTTGAGTATGGGTCGCTGCCCGCGGAGCTGTTGGAGGAGCGTGCGGAGAATGGTGAGCCTGGCCCGAAGTTTGTGTTGAGCAAGGGCACGCAGCGAATGCAACCACCTATTGACCTTGACAGTGTTGATGATGAGAGGGTAATCAGGGTGGATGATCTGCCGAAAGCGGGATGGGAGGTAGACGTGCAGCACAGACGCTGGCACAACGGTGAGTTGAGTGAGGTAATGTCGGTCAGCTCAGAGTCGATTGACAGTGCCTCAGAGGACGGAGAGCCGGCTGACAGGTATGTGGAGGAGACAGACTGGACAAAGATGTCAGGTGAAGATTCAGCAGACGACAGTGACATGGAGCTCGATGCTGCGCGCACTCAGTCTTGTGATGAGACAGTTGAAGTTGAAGTTGACGTGGCGCTTGCTGAGCTTGATGCAGATAGGCGCTCAGGGTGCTACGACAAAAAGGGGGGTCAACTTGGGCAGTGCAGGATTGCCACCCAGACAGGTGGGCAGCAATTTCACCAGTGGAGCGCGGTGAGTACCCAAACGTTGAGCACATGACCGTGTCAAGCCTCACAGTGGTAGACTTGGGGGCGGGCATTGGCAGCTCCGTGAAAGGTGCGATTATGGGAGGGGCGCAGGTAGCATTGGCAGTGGAGATAGCTGATACATATGCTGCCATCTTTCGCGCATCTCACCCCAACGTGCCCTTGCTGGTGGCAGACTACACATCTGATGAGGTGTGGGACAGGATTATGGAGATAGACCCTGACCTAGTAACTGCCAGCACCCGTTGTGAAGGCGCCAGCAGACAGCGCTTCAAGCCAGCTGGGGAGATCAGAGTTGATGCAGAAGCAAATCAGGTAACCCCAAAGTTGGTGGACAAAGCCATTCAGCGAGGCGTGAAATGCCTGATGATTGAGAATGTGCCAGAGATCAGCGAGACAATCAGCGGGCAGTTGGCGATTGCGCATGCGCACCAGGCAGGATACCATGTGTTGTCATTTGAGCTCTCAGGTGCAGACCTAGGGTTCCCTAACCTGCGCAATCGCGTGTTCTTCCTCATCACCAGGGGAGACCAAACTGTTGTAGACACCTTGCGTACAGTGGCAGGCAGGATTGAGGAGGCCAAGTATGGCGGTCACAAGCAGGAGAGAGTGCAGATTAACCCTGGTGAAATGTGGGGCGTGTCTAACCCTGTGTATGTGCTGCCGCCGCGCAATGCCACAGCTCGCTGGACACATGACGCCAAGCGCAGTGCTCCCACTCTCGTTTCACGCCACTTCCATGTGTTTCGCCAGCCTGCAGACGACCACATGCGTCGAGGTGACATTGAGTTCTCGCTCTCACAGCGGTATGTCCCCTCGCAGGCTGACGTGATGCGAGCCAACGGCTTGTGGTGGATCAAGGTGCCGCCGGGGGTCAGTCAGACTGCCCTGGCAAACGGTTGTGGCCAGATCGTGCTGGCACCAGTCATGTCATTTATTGTGCGCATCTTGCGCACTGAGCCTGTGTTGTTTGACACGCAGCATCGCCTGCACCCAGCGGCGTCGCGTCTCATTGAGGATGGCATTTTTGTGCAGACACTTGGCCCGTATGCACTGCCTGAGGATCACCCTCAGGGCGGCACTCTCGTGGGGCCTGTACTCATTGCCTCCTCTCTGCCTAGCACGCCTTTTTTGCGCAAGCTACGGCACATGCAGGGCTCGGTCAAGAGCGCTGGCAACAACAACCGCGAGCCAGGACCACAGCCGACCTCTACCTCAACTTCAACTTCAAGCACCAGCACCACGGCAAGAAGCACCGACGCGGACAGCGGTGAAGACGCAAGCAACGGCGACGGCGACGCCAGCGGTGAAGACGCTGAAGGCCATCGCAGCGGCGGGGCGCGCACGCCAGGTAAGATGACAATGTTGGAAGCATACAACCAAGTGATGGATGAGCTTGATGAGCGCTTGGGCAAGAATCACATGTCAGAAGACCCAGGCGTAGCCGCTACCGCCAATGCTAAATTGCCAGGGTGGGACGATATTCTGCTAGTTGCTGAGCAAGGCGCATCGGCGCACAAGCAAGCTACAGTACGCGTTGCCAAACAATACCCAGTAACTGAACCTACAACAGCAGGAGTTGCAGTGTTGGTGACGTGGACAGGGTGGGTGCCGCCGGGCAACTATGTGCTAGAAGGGGTAGTAGACCCAAAGGGGCACTGGGCAGTGCGGCGCCAGCGAGTGTTGGTGGAAGAAGGTAATCAAACCAGCACTATAAACATCACTATTGTGAAGCGTACCGGTAAGCTGAAACCGGGTGTTAAAGTGGGGCATCTACACTTGTTGGATGAGCGGATGTGGAAGAAGGAGGTACACCAACATGAAGTAGGCATTACACGCAGTTTGCTGAAGCTGTCCGCGGAGTCGTTGAGACAGTCTGATACACCTGCGCGTGACAGTAAATTGGCAGCGGTCAAAGCCAGGATAGCGAGTGTTGAACGCAATGATCGTTTGGCCACAGCCTGCTTCATGGTAGCGATGGGGTGTGTCACGCCTGCGGAAGCACGTGCACAGTCTGAAGGGGCCATAAATGGAACAGCTGCGGAGAATTTGTTTGCGCAGAGTAGTGCGCATGGTTGGGGGCGCCAAGTTGAAGTTGAGGGGATGAGCACTGCTGATGACAGAACAATCCCTTTAGCAGGCACGGTACCGGGGGTACGACCGCCTGCAGAGCCCCCACCAGCGAAAACTTCTTGCACTGCAGTCTCAGAAACTCACGCTGGAACTAAACAGGACGCAAAGATTGATGTAGAATCGCAACCTGGTGTTGACACTGGCGCAGGTACAGAACCTGTCAATGAGTGTACGGACGAAGAAGCAGTGCAGCGAGCGCGGGAGTTGGAGTGGTTTGCCGCGTTCAAAATAGGGGAATTGGATCACCTTTCAAACAAGCAGAAAGAAATTTTAACGGATTTGCTGCGTAGCATGGCTAGGAAAGGTATCTTCTCATGTGATGGCAGGCCCGGAAAGACGTCGTTGGTCCGTCACCATATTGATGTAGGGGATGCTAGACCAGTACGTGCAAGATTGCGCAAGTACAGCTTGAAGGAGCTTGAAGTGCTATGGAAGGAGATAGATTTTTTGATTAAGAAAGGTGTGATTGAACCGTCAAATTCGCCTTGGAACTCCCCTTTGATGATAATACCCAAGCCGGATGGGGGACTGCGAGTAGTGCAAGACTTGAGGGCGGTTGATCAAGCGGTCAAAGAAAAGGGCAGCGGCCAGGATGGTTTTCCGTTGCCACGCATTGATGAGGTGCATTCAGCGTTGAGTGGCTCTGAGTGGTTCAGCTCTATGGACGCGGTAGCTGGATTCTGGCATGTTGAACTTGATAGAGAATCCAGGCCGCTAACAGCATTTCAGACCAAATGGGGGTGCTACCAATGGAAGGTTGGACCCATGGGGCTCATGAATATGCCATCTACTTTTCAGCGTCTGATGCAGTTGGCCATGGGACATGATGCGTTGTGGGTGTATGCATTAGTGTATATGGACGATATTTTGGTTTTCAGCAAGACTTTCGAGGAACACATGAAGCATTTGAAGGTAGTGCTGAGCCGCTTGCTCTCAGTTGGTATCAAGCTGAAGCCATCAAAGTGTCATTTCGCAATGAAAGAGGTCAAGTTTCTGGGCCACATAGTGGATGCGCGAGGTAAACGTGTGGACCCATCAAAAGTGGCAGCCATCGACAAAATACCACTTCCCACTGACCTCCATGATGTGCGTTCCTTTTTGTGTATGGCAGCATATTATAGGCAGTATATTTCCAATTTTTCTACAATCACGGAGCCCCTGGTAAACCTCACGCGCAAAGGTGTGCCGTTTGAGCTTTCTGATGATTGTGTAGCAACTTGGCAGGTTTTGAAGGAGGCGCTAAAAACGTCCCCTGTGCTAGCTCATCCAGACTTGAAAGGGATCCTTAATGGTACAGTCAAGCTGGTATTGCAAACAGATGCTTCAGACTATGGAGTTGGAGCAGTGCTGACGCAAATTTGTCCTGTCAATGGTGAGAATCCCATAGGATATTATAGTAGGACTTTAAAAACTGCCGAGCGCAACTACGGCACCTATGATAGGGAAGCGCTAGCGGCCGTGGAAGGGGTTCACTACTTCAGGCAGTTTTTGCATAATGGCAACACGTTCACTCTACAAACTGATCACTCTGCGCTAGCGCATCTCATGGGTGGCTCAGAACCGCGAACTAAGCGGCAAGAACGTTACATATCAGAACTGCAAGAATACAACATGGATATAGTACATAGGCCTGGTAAAGAGAATGGTAATGCAGATGCTCTCTCTCGTATCAGGGACGGTGCTTATGTCATGATGTCTGCAGGTGTTGACCTCTCTGTGAATGCAGCGCAGACCTCGCTGCATGGGGGCGTGCAGAGGTCCACACCTGACACCAAAGAAAGAATTGCAGTGCCTGTTCTTGCTTTTAGCGACGTTGAGAAGACAGGTGGAGTGCAGTGCTCGAGAGTGCAGGTCAGCATGACAGCGGTGGCGCAATTGTGGCCAGAGGGCGAAGATGATCACCTAGGAGAACCAACGCTGGACGATGGAGACGAGTTTGACAGTGACGAAGAAACAGGTGGTTCATTAAAGTTTAAGAAGCGGCAGCGTCCAGTTTTTCAGTCGAGTGACTTAGCAGATTCTTTGGGCAGCGATCCAGTGCTTGGCAAGGTTGTGAAATACCTCCAAGCAAAAGCCAGTAGTAGGGCTCATGGTCTAACCCCAGTTGAAGTTGAAGAGGCGCGTGCTTTTGAACGTGCAGGTTATTATATGCGCGAAGCTAAGATGTATATTGCTGCAGGGGGAAGGTCACACAGGGCAGGGACAGACTTGTTGGTTATACCAAAGGCTCTGCGCGAGCGCGTGTTGCTTGAGTGTCATGACGGTGCAATCGGGGGAGGCCACAGTGGTTTTGCTCGCACCTATGACAAGGTTAGGCGCAGGTACTTTTGGCCAGGCATGTATGCGGACGTTTTTCATTGGGTGCTTTCTTGCATGGCGTGTCAGAAGCGCAAGTCAAGGCGTGATGCACGAATTAGGGTACATGGCTTTGGAGATATTGATTTGCAACATGCATTCCAGTTGGTAGGGTTTGATATAGTAGGTCCTCTGCCAACATCAGACGATGGCAACCGTTTTATTTTGGTTTTCACGGACTACCTCACTAGGTGGCCGGAGGCCTTTGCAATCCCTGATAAGTCAGCCCAGACGGTAGCGCGCATCATCGTTAGTGAAATAGTACCTAGGCATGGGTGCCCGCAGATGTTCCTGTGTGATAATGCGAAAGAATTCAGGGGAGCGTTGATGAAAGAGCTGACCAGATTGCTGGGCGTTGAGCAACGTTTCACTTCACCCTACCACCCCGCATGCAACGGTCTCACTGAGCGCACCAATGGCTCACTTGTGAACATTTTGTCCATGCTTGTAGAAGACAATCAACGCAACTGGGATCGTGTGCTCCCGCAGGCCCTCTTCAATCACCGCGCTTGCACTAACACCACCTATGGCATGTCACCTTTCCGCATGTTGTACGGTCGCGAGCCGTTGTTGCCGTTTGAGGCTATGCTAGGAGATATACGTGTGTCTAAGTTGTCCAACAGGTGGCGTACTGCCGCGGAGCACCTGGAGGCTTCCCATGACGCTATACGGGAGGGCTACCGCCTGGTCCAATCATCGCTTCAAGAGCAGGAGGAGAGGCTGCGCGAAGAAGCAGCAAAGGAGCAGGGCTATGCGCGGCGCTTCCAACCCGGTGATACAGTACTAGTCCATTATCCGCCTGTGCGCAAAGGTCTAAGCCGCAAGTTGAAGGCAGATCGGTGGCTGGGCCCTTTTGTAGTAGAGAGGCGTATACCGGGCTTAGACACTTATGTCTTGCGTGCAACGCATCAGGGTCAGGTGATGTTGAAGTACATCCACTGCAGTAGACTGAAGCTTGTGAAAGAGAGGCATGCAGTGGTGGAAACACCCCCTTTCACAAACGTTCCACAGGAAAACCGAGTTACCTCCACCCGTGACGCAGCTGACAAGCCAGTAACGCCAGCAGCCTCAACGCTGCCACGCACTCCATGCCGCTATGCCAAGGGTGATATTGTGAAGGTGTCTCTGAAAGCTTGGAATGAGACATCAACTGACAGTTGCGATGGCTATGTGGTGCATGTACAGGCCAATGGTATGGTGGAGTTTATTTGCCCAGTTGACGCTCCCGAACCAGATGAGCTGATTGCGCAATTGCAGGATTTTGCCGGACGCTATCGAGGAAGGGCAGCAAGGGGCGACAAGCATTTCACCAATCTCATCTACACGCTCCACCATACATCATCTTGCCTTACAGAGCGTGTAGGCACATTTGGCCACCCTCCTGCCGCTGCAGCGCAGTGCCTCACCTTCATCGACGGGAGCTCGTGATAAACAACGGGACAACTCACCTCACTGTTATTTTGAGCACAGGATGAGCGCTCTCAACTCAAAACTTTCAATTGTATGGC